>CP106733.1:14310138-14473295 GCA_025506655.1 Gossypium rotundifolium
TTTGTAATTAATGGACTCTTCATACTGTTTGGTTTTTATTTTGGATTTGGATTATCATTTTGACTCTTCATCTCATGATTGTAGACTAAAAACATGGTTTTTACTAAAACAAAGGTTTTTCAAAATACGATGAAACACCCCAAACCCTACCAAAAAGCCTAACCGATTTGATATGTTCCTCGAATCTAACTTTAGCAAATTCTCGCTTTTATTTAAGAAAAACTTGATGATTTTGTAGAAAATGATTTAACTTAATATTTTAGGTTGAAATTGTATAGTAAATTTATGTCTTTTAAAACATTATTTTTAGAAGGAATTAATAAATTAAAAGAAAAACCAGATTTAAGGAATTTACTTTAAAACATATATATATTAGTGACAAAACATTTTTAAATTATTTATCAAAAACCATTTAGTTATTTAATAGATATTTGTTCATGGCAAAATAAAAGTCCAAACACAAAAATTAAAAGGTTTATAGTGGCCTTATTACAAAAATAGCAAACCCATAATAAAGTCTAAGTAGTAAAATTTAATAAGTTTAAATTGGAAAATCTTCAAAATACTTGATATGAGCATTGGCCACCACGAGTCCTTCGACCATTCGATCCATCGCACTACTTAATCATCTCAAAAGTTATCCCACAAAAATGGGTGAGTTATAAACTCAATGTGTAACACATACATTAAAAAGCCCATTTTATCATATGTCTTGAAGCCCATTAATTACACATATAGCCATAGGCCCATTTAGCTCATATTTAGCCCAAAAGCCCATTTTATCATAGCGATCAAATAATAATCATTAAAAATCACATGATTAGATACACATAATGAAATGCAAACCCGCCCACCTAAATATCCATCCGCTACACACCAATTGCACCAACCAACACACCGTGGGATTACTAAATCGACCTTCATCCGCTACACACCATCAAGGCGCTTTGCAGTACCAACATGCACATCGCTCTTATAATTTTGTGGCAAGGCCACAGACAAAATTGTGACCAAGTCACGGATTTCAAATATGTGACCAAGTCACCAGATTCACATATGTGACCAAGTCACCGGATTTCAAATATGTGACCAAGTCACGGATATTGTGGTAAAACCACCGTAATACTTCCCTTTATCAAATTCACCCATATGCCCATGCACATACATATTATTCATTTTTCATGCCATTTACCCGAAATCATAACAAAATCATACTTATCTCACAATTATGCATATAGCAAAATTAATGTAATATTTGGGGTAAACATACTGAATTTTGTATACCAATGAATGGTATCCACAATCATTTTCGAACACATTGTCATATAATCACATTTAAGAATATATATCTATGAGATTTTAATGTAGGTTACACACCTTATGACCGTGAGAACGATACTCTCGTCTCACAACACCTAGTTAATTATCACACTTGGTTAGTATACACTATTACTAATAAAATTATACTTATTGACGAGAGATCTAAATCCTTACCCTCGATTCTTGAACAATCATATTTGTGGTTTTCTCCACTAGATGGATCAAAACCCGCAGATATCCCACCAACGTAAAGTGGTTCGTTGTATGTACTACTTCAAATAACCGATCTTCGTTAGCAGAGGATCCACAACCCGTGGAAAATCTCTTACCACCGATATAGCCATTCGCTTGAAGTTCGATGGTAAAACAAAGGCCTCCTCTCTTCCAAATACTCCGATCGCTTTTTCTTACCTATCTTGTTAGTCTCAAATCACCCTAAAAATAAAATTGATTAATAGTCTCTAAGGAAATTGATGTAACCAAAAGGGATAATCTTACCTTGGATGATTTCGAAAAGTCACTTCTTAAAAGTTGGCTTCAACAAAGATCCTTAAAATCCTTTCCAAAGATTCGCCTAGAGAGAAAATAAGAGAATCATGATTCTAAATTGGCCAAAGTAAAAAGAAATAATGAAAACGATTGATTAAAAGTCTTACTTACCCACTTGAAGATTCGGCCTAAAACAAAAAGAAGAGAATAAAAATGGATTTGGTAGTTTCGGTTTGCACCAAAAAAAAAAGAAGAGAAAAAGATGGTGATTTATGGCTAAAATGGTTTCGGTTTTCAAAGAAAGAAAAGGAGAAAGGAAATCGAAGTAGAATATGATTCGGTTGGCAAAAGAAGATGAAAATAGATGTTGATTGTTGGTTTTAGTAGAAAGTAGTTTCGGTTGAGAGATAGGTTTAGGGACCAATGTGCATTCGGCCAAGAGGGAGAAATTGAAGAAAAATGGTTCTTTGAACTTTGGTAGATTCGGCAATGAAGGAAAAAGAAAAGAATAAAATGTTTTCCAATCTTTTGATGTTTATGACTAAAGAAGACCACAATTTGAGAGAAAAGGAATTTTAACCAAAATGGTCAAAATGAGAACCAAAACAAAGTAAAACTTTACCTAATGACAATAGCAAAATTCGGCTAGGAGGAGAGCTCTTGGAGAATTGAGAAAAGATGCACAATTGCTAGAATTTTTGGCCAACTATCACCCCCTAACTCAAGTCAAATTCGGCCAACTAGGAAACCAACTTAATCCCCCCTTTTCCTCCACAATTCTTCCCCATCAACCCTTAGATTGCTATCACCATTAACCACCCTCTTTAGCCCCTAAAAACCGACTAGGTTCATGGTCAAATGACCATGAACAAGCTTCCAAAACATTGCCCATATATCAATCCTTTTGTCCCCCCTATCTTATCATCCTATCTTGATTCCATGCCATAAGTCTTGCCATAAGTCTTTAGCTTGCCTTTTCATATGGTCAAATAGCCAAAATTAAAAGAATGCTCACCCATTCTAGAAGGGTCTTGGCCGACACTCATGATGCCAATAAATTGATTATTACTCCAACCGCTTAGAAACAAATGTGAATTATGTTCCAATTTTTTTATTTGTGGTCTAGGATAAGAAAAGATTAAATTATATTTTTCTTGTTAGTTAAAGTTTTTTACTATGTTTTAAATATTAAAAACTAAAATATTAAAAATTTTGAAATAGTATGGAGAGAAAGCGGACCAAAAGTTTGACCTCTTCCTACACCACATGTTATATGTGTTTGAAAATAATATTAACTCTTGTAGCAATATAAAAACTTTAAAGTTATTTAATGGGGTAGAACTGAGCCTAGAAATTCAATCTCAATCTTCATAGAAACCTTAAGAATTGAATGCTCTAATATAGCTTCATTGACTGTCACTTTTAAAATATAAACTTGATACAAGGTAAAGATTAAACTGCTTTAATTAGCTTTACTAAATTTAACTAGGCTTGTTTATTTGATAAAACTTGAGCTGGATTCTCATACTTGACATCAAGCTCAAATCCAGTGGTCCAAATCAAGTTCAAACTCAAATTGGAATTGGAATTAGAATTAGAATTGAACATATTTGATACATAGGGTTTTGGTCTTTACTAATTTTGTACTGAACACAATTTACCTAAATAAAAAGATATTATAAATAAGACACGATCAGTAGCACAATTAATGTATTGTTACCGTATTCAAGTATATATCATATTAAGTTCTTGTTCATCAATTTAGGTGGTAACAAATTATCTCTTATTATTGTTTCAAGTAAAATCACTTTTTTTAACAAATGACAAATTTATAATTCCAAATTAAATATCTTAATTCAGCTCAAATCAACATCAAATAATCTATATTGAAGATGATTGAAATATGTTTTTAGTACTTTATGCCACTAATATTGGTCCCCCTTCAACTGTCACCTTTTGAGTATTAGGTTTCAAATGGCTTAAATAATTGATAAACCGTAAAAGTAACATATTTTAACCCCATAATTAGTATGCTTTTGGATGATTTAGCCTTGATTTATGTAAAAAGTGCTTTTAATCCTTTCTTTTCATGTTTATACTGTGAAAGCACTCGAGGACGAAAAGAATGAGAAACGGCTTAAACGGGCCAATTTGGGCCAAAGAGGAAATCGACACTACCGGACTTCAAGCCACACTACCGCGCCATATCAAATTACTTGACACGGCCATGCCACGATTTACACGCCCATGCCCCAATCGATGTAATCGAAACACTGCCCGCCACAACTTACACAAGCGCAGTGCCATGGGCATGCCCTCGCCATGAAAGAGCAATTTCACTCGGATTTGGATGCTTGAGGCAAAGAAGCACATTCCTAAGTCTACTTAAACATCGTGGGAGGAATTCTACTTGAATTAGGAAACTTAGGAGCCAAGTAAAGCATCTCAAAGTGATAAACCGTAAAAGTAACATATTTTAATCTACATTTAGTATACTTTTGGATGAATTTATCCTCGATTTATGTAAAAAGGTGCTCTTAATCCTTTCTTTTCATGTCTTATACTCAGGAGAACACCTAAGGATAAAAAGAACTTAAAACGGGCTTAAAACGGATCAAATTGGGCCAACCCAAGAAGTCAACACTGCCTGTGCTTTATTTCGCACGGCCGTGCCTTGATATCCACCTAGAACACTCGTCACCAATTTTCACTACATGTCTCGTCAAAAAAGCCCAACATGGCCTATCCTCGATTTGCATGGTCGTGCCCCAATCGACAGAAGTAAGCACTACCGACCTCGAATTGCACCGTGCGCTACTGGCCATGCCTAAATCAATGAATAAAGACACGGCCGAGCCTCAATTTACACGCAAGGTTTTAGCCGTGCCCCTACCGTTGGAAAGAGTAATTTCACTCGAATAGGATGCTTGGAGCCCAAGAAACACAATCCTAAGTCTACTTGAACACCTAGGACGAATTGTACCGAATTATGAGTACTTAGGAGACAAGTAAAGCATCCCAAAAGTCTATAAAACACCTTAAGGCGGCTATTCAAAAGGGTCGATCATTGAGCGAGTTTTCGCCAAGCCTTTCTCGCTCAAGGATTGTCTCAAGATAGCCAATTGATCCATCTCAAGAGTCTGAGTTCTACTCAAGACGGAGGAACTCTCTTCAATTCCTTCGTGGGTTTTAGGATTTTTATGTTTTGTTTTATCTTTTCTCTTGAGATGTTTTCTTGTTTAGTTGTGGACTAAACCCCTCAGATACCTGAAGGGGATGAAACCTATGACGAATTTTGTTATTTAATTCTTTCAATTTATATGATAAATACTTAGTTTGTTCTTAATTATGTTGCTTAAATTTATCGACGTGCTTAGGTGGAGGAGGAATAGACCCTGCCTGGGAGTAGATCTAGCATAATTAAGTGGAGTTGATCGGTCGCCTAGAGATAGGGTTTCGAGATTTTGTCGAATTAGGGTGAAACCTAATATGGGAGTCCATTGATCGATTTACTGGTTCCTTAGGGGGTTATTATAAGAGAACGAGAGTTCTACTAATTAAGCTAAGGTTAGACGTTATTCGCTTCGAGAGAAGGTTTAATATAGGTTAGGGAGTCTCACGGATCAAGTTAAGTAAAGAAATCATATGAATTGAAAAGGTAGATAATAAGTGAAGTCGTAGGTGGATTCTTCCCGAAGGTATCATCTTTATCAATTGAGTTTTCTTCAAAGTCTTTTCCCAAAGTTTCATTCTTTTGTCTTTACATTTAAGTTTAAGTATTTCATTTGTTTTGGATTAATAAACCAATCACTCCACATTTTAGGCTAAATAATAGTAAGAAAGTGAGTAGTTATGTTCAGTTAATCCACGGACTTAAGCAGATCATCGCGATTTGAGTCTCACGGTGACCACAAGTTTGTGAACTAATTTTAAATTATGGTTTTATTTATTGGGAGTTTTGAAATTAATGGACTCTTCATACTGCTTTGGTTTTATTTTGGATTTGGATTATCATTTTGACTCTTCATCATGACGGTGGACTAAAAACATGGTTTTTACTAAAACAAAGGATTTTCTGAAAATACGAACTGGATTTCCAAAGCATAACCATTTTTAAGACTTCCGTTGTAAATCATGCTTTGGCAAATGATTTAATTAAATAACACTTTCCGTAATAGTTATAAATGAATATGGGCTATAAAATTTGGATGATTTATCGAACAACCCTACAAAGTTTTATCGAAATGACTCTTTTTCAAAACCCATCCATGTAACACTCCCAGATTCGGCCATAACGTCTAGGCAAGGGTAGGGTGTCCCCACCAGAATACAGTGGAACTTACAACTTATGAAATACTAGTTCATTTTACTAAGATTTTGATATTCCTGCTTATATTATTTTTAGCGATAATTATTGAAGCCCTATAGATTGAAGCCATATACAAGCTTATAAGATACAAGTAGAAAGAAGAACTGCATCTCATTTTGTGTCTTAATTTTTCTCCTATCTTTTGTTCTTATCATTATTTCTTTTAGTTTTAAAACAAGATTGTAACTCTTTATTTATTTGAAATGCAACCTACTTTACACTACTACAAATGGAGGGAGGGGAGAGAAGGGTAAAAATAAAATTAAAATAACAATAATAACAATTTTTTTTATTAAATCCATTACAATATAATTTATTTTAAATTACACAAAAAAAAATCCCACCATTTAATTCAACTATAGGAGTGTGTAGATTCTAAGACTATGGATATGGAGGTGCTACCGAAAGACAAGTACAAAGGTTATTAATGCACTTATAGTTGGCACGCGCACAAATACCGTGATGTCTTCTGGTTTTATCAGATCTCGCATTTAAATGATGACAGTCCTCTTGCCTCTGCCATCATCTCTGAATCTGCAACCAAAATTCCCTTGTATTAGATTAAACAAAAAAAAAATAATATTCATACCAAATGAAATAAAAGAGTTGCATAAGAAGAAACTAACGAGTTGCAAAGATTAAGATGGTAGGGAATATAAGCAGCTTGAATGAAAACTTCTCCATCTTTTTATATCTAACTGACTATGTTGGTGTCAATGTATAGCTTATGGCTTTAATATATATAGTATCTTATTTTGTGTTGCATGGAGTAATATTAAATTTTTAGATTTATTGAGATTATTATGTTTTAATTTTTTTCCTTATGAAACTATGTCTAAAAGGAAAGTAAATTAGCAAAACATCCTTGAGAAGATTTATGGGGATATTTTTACTAATTATTATTATTTTGTTCAAGTGTAGTCATGGAAATTAATGCTACAAAATCTAGAATGCATGATGCCAATAAATTGATTATTACTCCAACCGCTTAGAAACAAATGTGAATTATGTTCCAATTTTTTTATTTGTGGTCTAGGATAAGAAAAGATTAAATTATATTTTTCTTGTTAGTTAAAGTTTTTTTACTATGTTTTAAATATTAAAAACTAAAAATATTAAACATTTTGAAATAGTATGGAGAGAAAGCGGACCAAAAGTTTGACCTCTTCCTACACCACATGTTATATGTGTTTGAAAATAATATTAACTCTTGTATCAATATAAAACTTTAAAGTTATTTAATGGGTAGAATCGAGCCTAGAAATTCAATCTCAATCTTCATAGAAACCTTAAGAATTGAATGCTCTAATATAGCTTCATTGACTGTCACTTTTAAAATATAAACTTGATACAAGGTAAAGATTAAACTGCTTTAATTAGCTTTACTAAATTTAACTAGGCTTGTTTATTTGATAAAACTTTAGCTGGATTCTCATACTTGACATCAAGCTCAAATCCAGTGGTCCAAATCAAGTTCAAACTCAAATTGGAATTGGAATTAGAATTAGAATTGAACATATTTGATACATAGGGTTTTGGTCTTTACTAATTTTGTACGAACACAATTTACCTAAATAAAAAAGATATTATAAATAAGACACGACTGTAGCACAATTAATGTATTGTTACCGTATTCAAGTATATATCATATTAAGTTCTTGTTCATCAATTTAGGTGGTAACAAATTATCTCTTATTATTGTTTCAAGTAAAATCACTTTTTTTTTTTTAACAAATGACAAATTTATAATTCCAAATTAAATATCTTAATTCACTCAAATCAACATCAAATAATCTATATTGAAGATGATTGAAATATGTTTTAGTACTTTATGCCACTAATATTGGTCCCCTTCAACTGCCACTTTTAGAGTATTAGGTTTCAAATGGCTTAAATGATTGATAAACCGTAAAAGTAACTTATTTTAACCCCATAATTAGTATGCTTTTGGATGATTTAGCCCTTGATTTATGTAAAAAGTGCTTTTAATCCTTTCTTTTCATGTTTATACTCGTGAAAGCACCCGAGGACTAAAAGAACGAGAAACGGGCTTAAAACGGGCCAATTTGGGCCAAAGAGGAAATCGACACGGCCTGGACTTCAAGCCACACGGTCGTGCCATATCAAATTACTTGACAAGACCATGCCACGATTTACACGTCCATGCCCCAATCGATGTAATCGAAACACTATCCTGCCACAACTTACACGCAAGTGTGCTATGGGCATGCCCTACCAAGGAAAGAGCAATTTCACTTTGGTTTGGATGCCCTGAGGCAAAGAAGCACATTCCTAAGTCTACTTAAACATCGTAGGAGGAATTCTACTTGTATTAGGAAACTTAGGAGCCAAGTAAAGCATCTCAAAGTGATAAACCGTAAAAGTAAATCCTACATTTAGTATGCTTTTGGATGAATTTATCCTCGATTTATGTAAAAAGGTGCTCTTAATCCTTTCTTTTCATGTCTTATACTCAGGAGAACACCTAAGGATAAAAATAACTTAAAACGGGCTTAAAACGGATCAAATTGGGCCAACCTAAGAAGTCAACACTGCATGTGCTTTATTCCGCACGGCCGTGCCTTGATATCCACCTAGAACACTGCCTGTCACCAATTTCACGGCTGTGTCTCGTCGACAAAAAGCCCAACATGGCCTATCCTCGATTTGCATGGCTGTGCCCCAATCGACAGACCCGAAGCACTGCCTGACCCTCGAATTGCACGGGCGTGCCACGGTCATGCCTAAATCAACAGAATAAAGACACGGGCTGAGCCTCAATTTACACGGGCGTGCCTTAGCCGTGCCCTTACCGTTGGAATGAGTAATTTCACTCGGAATAGGATGCTTGGAGCCCAAGAAACACAATCCTAAGTCTACTCAAACACCTAGGACGAATTGTACCTGAATTATGAGTACTTAGGAGACAAGTAAAGCATCCCAAAAGTCTATAAAAACACCTTAAGGCGGCTATTCAAAAGGGTCGATCATTGAGCAGAGTTGTCTGCCAAGCCTTTCTCGTTCAAGGATTGTCTCGAAGATAGCCAATTGATCCATCTCGAAGAGTCAGAGTTCTACTCAAGACGGAGGATCTCTTCTTCAATTCCTTCAGGGGGTTTTAGGGATTTTTTATGTTTTGTTTTATCTTTTCTCTTGAGATGTTTTCTTGCTTAGTTATGAACTAAACCCCTCAGATACCTGAAGGGGATGAAACCTATGACAAATTTTGTTATTTAATTCTTTCAATTTATATGATAAATACTTAGTTTGTTCTTAATTATGTTGCTTAAATTTATCTGATGTGCTTAGGTGGAGGAGGAATAGACCCTGCCTGAAGGTAGATCTAGCATAATTAAGCGGAGCTGATCGGGCGCCTAGAGATAGGGTTTCGAGATTTTTCCGAATTAGGGTGAAACCTAATATGGGAGTCCATTGATCGATTTACTGCTTCCTTAGGGGGTTATTATAAGAGAACGAGAGTTCCACTAATTAAGCTAAGGTTAGACGTTATTCGCTTCGAGAGAAGGTTTAATATAGGCTAGGGAGTCTCATGGATCAAGCTAAGTAAAAAAATCATATGAATTGAAAAGGTAGATAATAAGTGATGTCGTAGGTGGATTCTTCCCGAAGGTATCGTCTTCATCAATTGAGTTTTCTTCAAAGTCTTTTCCCAAAGTTTCATTCTTTTGTATTTACATTTAAGTTTAAGTATTTCATTTGTTTTAGATTATTAAACCAATCACTCCACATTTTAGGCTACATAATAGAAAGAAAGTGAGTAGTTATGTTCGCTAATCCACGACTTAAGCGGATTAAGCATGTGATTTGAGTCTCACGGTGACCACAAGTTTGTGAACTAATTTTAAATTATGGTTTTATTTATTGGGAATTTTGTAATTAATGGACTCTTCATACTGTTTGGTTTTTATTTTGGATTTGGATTATCGTTTTGACTCTTCATCTCATGACGGTAGACTAAAAACATGGTTTTACTAAAACAAAGGTTTTTCCGAAAATTACATAATCAACCGGATTTCCAAAACATAACCATTTCTAAGACTTCCGTTGTAAATCATGTTTTGGCAAATGATTTAATTAAATAACACTTTCCGTAATAGTTATAAATGAATATGGGTTATAAAATTTGGATGATTTATCGAACAACCCTACAAAGTTTTATCAAAATGACTCTGTTTTCAAAACCCTTCCATGTAACACTCCCAGATTCGGCCATAACGTCTAGGCAAGGGTAGGGTGTCCCCACCAGAATACAGTGGAACTTACAACTTATGAAATACTCGTTCATTTTATTGAGATTTTTGATTTCCTATTTATATTATTTTTAGCCTATAATTATTGAAGCCCTATAGATTGAAGCCATATACAAGCTTATAAGATACAAGTAGAAAGAAGAACTGTCATCTCATTTTGTGTCTTAATTTTTCTCCTATCTTTTGTTCTTACTGTTATTTCTTTTAGTTTTAAAACAAGATTGTAACTCTTTTTATTTATTTGAAATGCAACCTACTTTACACTACTACAAATGGAGGGAAGGGGGAGAGAAGGGTAAAAATAAAAGTAAAATAACAATAATAACAATTTTTTTTATTAAATCCATTATAATATAATTTATTTCAAATTACACAAAAAAAAATCCCACCATTTAATTCAACTATAGGAGTATGTAGATTCTAAGACTATGGATATGGAGGTGCGTCTGAAAGGCAAGTACAAAGGTTATTAATGCACTTATAGTTGGGGCACACGGCGCAAATACCATGATGCCTTCTTGGTTTTATCAGATCTACACGAAATGACAGGTCCTCTTGCCTCTGCCATCATCTCTGAATCTGCAACCAAAATTCCCTTGTATTAGATTAAACGAAAAAAATAATATTCATACCAAATGAAATAAAAGAGTTGCATAAGAAGAAACTAACGAGTTGCAAAGATTAAGATGGTAGCGAATATAAACAAATTGAATGAAAACTTCTCCATCTTTTTATATCTAACTAACTATGTTGGTGGCAATGTATAGCTTATGGCTTTAATATATATAGTATCTTATTTTGTGTTGCATGGAGTAATATTAAATTTTTTAGATTTATTGAGATTATTATGTTTTAATTTTTTTCCTTATGAAACTATGTCTAAAAAGGAAAGTAAATTAGCAAAACATCCTTGAGAAGATTTATGGGGATATTTTTTACTAATTATTATTATTTTGTTCTAAGTGTAGTCATGGAAATTAATGCTACAAAATCTAGAATGCATGATGCCAATAAATTGATTATTACTCCAACCGTTTAGAAACAAATGTGAATTATGTTCCAAATTTTTTTATTTGTGGTCTAGGATAAGAAAAGATTAAATTATATTTTTCTTGTTAGTTAAAGTTTTTTTTTACTATGTTTTAAATATTAAAATACTAAAAATATTAAAAATTTTGAAATAGTATGGAGAGAAAGTGGACCAAAAGTTTGACCTCTTCCTACACCACATGTTATATGTGTTTGAAAATAATATTAACTCTTGTATCAATATAAAAACTTTAAAGTTATTTAATGGGGTAGAACTGAGCCTAGAAATTCAATCTCAATCTCCATAGAAACCTTAAGAATTGAATGCTCTAAAATAGCTTCATTGACTTTCACTTTTAAAATATAAACTTGATACAAGGTAAAGATTAAACTG
This sequence comes from Gossypium rotundifolium, assembly GCA_025506655.1. NCBI lineage: Eukaryota > Viridiplantae > Streptophyta > Magnoliopsida > Malvales > Malvaceae > Gossypium > Gossypium rotundifolium. The sequence goes on from CP106733.1 coordinate 14,322,011, forward strand.
CTTTACTAAATTTAACTAGGCTTGTTTATTTGAAAAAACTTGAGTTGGATTCTCATACTTGACATCAAGCTCAAATTCAATGGTCCAAATCAAGTTCAAACTCAAATTGGAATTGGAATTAGAATTAGAATTGAACATATTTGATACTTAGGGTTTTGGTCTTTACTAATTTTGTACAAACACAATTTACCTAAATAAAAAGATATTATAAATAAGACACGACTGTAGCACAATTAATGTATTGTTACCATATTCAAGTATATATCATATTAAGTTCTTGTTCATCAATTTAGGTGGTAACAAATTATCTCTATTCATTGTTTCAAGTAAAATCACTTTTTTTTAACAAATGACAAATTTATAATTCTAAATTAAATATCTTAATTCAGCTCAAATCAACATCAAATAATCTATATTGAAGATGATTGAAATATGTTTTTAGTACTTTATGCCACTAATATTGGTCCCCCTTCAACTGTCACTTTTAGAGTATTAGGTTTCAAATGGCTTAAATAATTGATAAACCGTAAAAGTAACATATTTTAACCCCATAATTAGTATGCTTTTGGATGATTTAGCCCTTGATTTATGTAAAAAAGTGCTTTTAATCCTTTCTTTTCATGTTTATACTCAGGAAAGCACCCGAGGACAAAAAGAACGAGAAACGGGCTTAAAACGGGCCAATTTGGGCCAAAGAGGAAATCGACACGTCCTGGACTTCAAGCCACACAGCCGTGCCATATCAAATTACTTGACACGGCTATGCCACGATTCACACGTCTGTGCCCCAATCGATGTAATCAAACACTGCTCTGCCACAACTTACACGCAAGGTGCCATGGGCATGCCCCTACCGCGGGAAAGAGCAATTTCACTCGGATTTGGATGCTTGGAGGCAAAGAAGCACATTCCTAAGTCTACTTAAACATCGTAGGAGGAATTCTACTTGAATTAGGAAACTTAGGAGCCAAGTAAAGCATCTCAAAGTGATAAACCGTAAAAGTAACATATTTTAATCCTACATTTAGTATGCTTTTGGATGAATTTATCCTCGATTTATGTAAAAAGGTGCTCTTAATCCTTTCTTTTCATGTCTTATACTCAGGAGAACACCTAAGGATAAAAAGAACGTAAAACGGGCTTAAAACGGATCAAATTGGGCCAACCCAAGAAGTCGACACTGCCTGGGCTTTATTCCGCACGGCCGCGCCTTGATATCCACCTAGAACACTGCCTGTCACCAATTTTCACGGCTGTGTCTCATTAACAAAAAGCCCAACACGACCTATCCCCGATTTGTATGGCTCTGTCCCAATCGACAGACCCGAAGCACGGCCTGACCCTCGACTTGCACGAGCGTGCCATAGTCGTGCCTAAATTAACAGAATAAAGACACCGGCTGAGCCTCAATTTACACGGGCGTGCCTTAGCCATGCCCCTACCGCTGGAAAGAGTAATTTCACTCGGAATAGGATGCTTGGAGCCTAAGAAACACAATCCTAAGTCTACTCAAACACCTAGGATGAATTGTACCTGAATTATGAGTACTTAGGAGACAAGTAAAGCATCCCAAAAGTCTATAAAAACACCTTAAGACGGCTATTCAAAAGGGTCGATCACTGAGCAGAGTTTTCTGCCAAGACTTTCTAGTTCAGGGATTGTCTCGAAGTTAGCCAATTGATCCATCTCGAAGAGTTAAAGTTCTACTCAAGCGGAGGATCTCCTCTTCAATTCCTTCAGGGGGTTTTAGGGATTTTTATGTTTTGTTTTATCTTTTCTCTTGAGATGTTTTCTTGTTTAGTTATGAACTAAACCCTCGATAACTCAAGGGATGAAACCTATGAAAAATTTTGTTATTTAATTCTTTCAATTTATATGATAAATACTTAGTTTGTTCTTAATTATGTTGCTTAAATTTATCTGATGTGCTTAGGTGGAGGAGGAATAGACCCTGCCTGAAGGTAGATCTAGCATAATTAAGCAAAATTGATCGGACGCCTAGAGATAGGGTTTTGAGATTTTGTCGGATTAGGGTGAAACCTAATATGGGAGTCCATTGATCGATTTACTCTTCCTTAGCGGGTTATTATAAGAGAACGAGAGTTCCACTAATTAAGCTAAGGTTAGACGTTATTCGCTTCGAGAGAAGGTTTAATATAGGTTAGGGAGTCTCATGGATCAAGCTAAGTAAAAAAATCATATGAATTGAAAAGGTAGATAATAAGTGAAGTCGTAGGTGGATTCTTCCCGAAGGTATCGTCTTTATCAATTGAGTTTTCTTCAAAGTCTTTTCCCAAAGTTTCATTCTTTTGTCTTTACATTTAAGTTTAAGTATTTCATTTGTTTTAGATTAATAAACCAATCACTCCACATTTTAGGCTAAATAATAGAAAGAAAGTGAGTAGTTATGTTCAGTTAATCCACAGACTTAAGCGGATTCGTGCGATGGAGTCTCACGGTGACCACAAGTTTGTGAACTAATTTTAAATTATGGTTTTATTTATTGGGAATTTTGTAATTAATGGACTCTTCATACTGTTTGGTTTTTATTTTGGATTTGGATTATCATTTTGACTCTTCATCTGCGACGGTGGACTAAAAACATGGTTTTTACTAAAACAAAGGTTTTTCTGAAAATATGAACTAGATTTCCAAAACATAACCATTTCTAAGACTTCCGTTGTAAATCATGTTTTGGCAAATGATTTAATTAAATAACACTTTCCGTAATAGTTATAAATGAATATGGGTTATAAAATTTGAATGATTTATCGAACAACCCTACAAAGTTTTATCAAAATGACTCTGCTTTTCAAAACCCTTCCATGTAACACTCCAGATTCTACCATAACGTCTAGGCAATGGTAGGTGTCCCCACCGTAATACAAAGGAACTTACAACTTATGAAATACTGCTCATTTTATTGAGATTTTTGATTTCTATTTATATTATTTTTAGCCTATAATTATTGAAGCCCTATAGATTGAAGCCATATACAAGCTTATAAGATACAAGTAGAAAGAAGAACTGTCATCTCATTTTGTGTCTTAATTTTCTCCTATCTTTTGTTCTTATCATTATTTCTTTTAGTTTTAAAACAAGATTGTAACTCTTTTATTTATTTGAAATGCAACCTACTTTAACTACTACAAATGGAGGGAAGGGGAGAGAAGGGTAAAATAAAATTAAAATAACAATAATAACAATTTTTTATTAAATCCATTATAATATAATTTATTTCAAATTACACAAAAAAATCCCACCATTTAATTCAACTATAGGAGTGTGTAGATTCTAAGACTATGGATATGGAGGTGCGTAAAGGCAAGTACAAAGGTTATTAATGCACTTATAGTTGGGGCACATGGCACAAATACCATGATGCAGTCTTGCTTTCTTCAAGATCTACACGAAATGATGTGTCCTCTTGCCTCTCGCCATCATCTCCGAATCGCAACCAAAATTCCCTTGTATTAGATTAAACGAAAAAATAATATTCATACCAAATGAAATAAAAGAGTTGCATAAGAAGAAACTAACGAGTTGCAAAGATTAAGATTAGCGAATATAAACAGATTGAATGAAAACTTCTCCATCTTTTTATATCTAACTAACTATGTTGGTGGCAATGTATAGCTTATGGCTTTAATATATATAGTATCTTATTTTGTGTTGCATGGAGTAATATTAAATTTTTAGATTTATTGAGAGTATTATGTTTTAATTTTTTTCCTTATGAAACTATGTCTAAAAGGAAAGTAAATTAGCAAAACATCCTTGAGAAGATTTATGGGATATTTTTACTAATTATTATTATTTTGTTCTAATTGTAGTCATGGAAATTAATGCTACAAAATCTAGAATGCATGATGCCAATAAATTGATTATTACTCCAACCGTTTAGAAACAAATGTGAATTATGTTCCAATTTTTTTTATTTGTGGTCTAGGATAAGAAAAGATTAAATTATATTTTTCTTGTTAGTTAAAGTTTTTTACTATGTTTTAAATATTAAAAACTAAAAATATTAAAATTTTGAAATAGTATGGAGAGAAAGCGGACCAAAAGTTTGACCTCTTCCTACACCACATGTTATATGTGTTTGAAAATAATATTAACTCTTGTATCAATATAAAAACTTTAAAGTTATTTAATGCGGTAGAACTGAGCCTAGAAATTCAATCTCAATCTTCATAGAAACCTTAAGAATTGAATGCTCTAATATAGCTTCATTGATCGTCACTTTTAAAATATAAACTTGATACAAGGTAAAGATTAAACTGCTTTAATTAGCTTTACTAAATTTAACTAGGCTTGTTTATTTGATAAAACTTGAGCTGGATTCTCATACTTGACATCAAGCTCAAATCCAGTGGTCCAAATCAAGTTCAAACTCAAATTGGAATTGGAATTAGAATTAGAATTGAACATATTTGATACATAGGGTTTTGGTCTTTACTAATTTTGTACGAACACAATTTACCTATATAAAAAAGATATTATAAATAAGACACATCTGTAGCACAATTAATGTATTGTTACCGTATTCAAGTATATATCATATTAAGTTCTTGTTCAACAATTTAGGTGGTAACAAATTATCTCTTATTATTGTTCCAAGTAAAATCACTTTTTTTTTCACAAATGACAAATTTATAATTCCAAATTAAATATCTTAATTCAGCTCAAATCAACATCAAATAATCTATATTGAAGATGATTGAAATATGTTTTTAGTACTTTATGCCACTAATATTGGTCCCCCTTCAACTGTCACTTTTAGAGTATTAGGTTTCAAATGGCTTAAATAATTGATAAACCGTAAAAGTAACATATTTTAACCCCATAATTAGTATGCTTTTGGATGATTTAGCCCTTGATTTATGTAAAAAAGTGCTTTTAATCCTTTCTTTTCATGTTTATACTCAGGAAAGCACCCGAGGACGAAAAGAACGAGAAATGGGCTTAAAACGGGCCAATTTGGGCCAAAGAGGAAATCGACACTACCGGACTTCAAGCCACATGGCCGTGCCATATCAAATTACTTGACACGACCATTTACACGCCCATGCCCCAATCGATGTAATCAAACACTGGCCCGCCACAACTTACACGGCAAGGTGCCATGGGCATGCCCCCACCATGGAAAGAGCAATTTCACTCGGATTTGGATGCTTGGAGGCAAAGAAGCACATTCCTAAGTCTACTTAAACATCGTAGGAGGAATTCTACTTGAATTAGGAAACTTAGGAGCCAAGTAAAGCATCTCAAAGTGATAAACCGTAAAAGTAACATATTTTAATCCTACATTTAGTATGCTTTTGGATGAATTTATCCTCGATTTATGTAAAAAGGTGCTCTTAATCCTTTCTTTTCATGTCTTACACTCAGGAGAACACCTAAGGATAAAAAGAACTTAAAACGGGCTTAAAACGGATCAAATTGGGCCAACCCAAGAAGTCAACACTGCCTGTGCTTTATTCCGCACGGACCGTGCCTTGATATCCACCTAGAACACTGCCTGTCACCAATTTTCACGGCTGTGTCTCGTCGACAAAAAGCCCAACATGGCCTATCCTCGATTTGCATGGCTGTGCCCCAATCGACAGACCCGAAGCACGGCCTGACCCTCGAATTGCACGGGCATGCCACGGTCATGCCTAAATCAACAGAATAAAGACACGGGCTGAGCCTCAATTTACACGGGCGTGCCTTAGCCGTGCCCCTACCGTTGGAAAGAGTAATTTCACTCGGAATAGGATGCTTGGAGCCCAAGAAACACAATCCTATGTCTACTCAAACACCTAGGACGAATTGTACCTGAATGATGAGTACTTAGGAGACAAGTAAAGCATCCCAAAAGTCTATAAAAACACCTTAAGGCGGCTATTCAAAAGGGTCGATCATTGAGCAGAGTTTTCTACCAAGCCTTTCTCGTTCAAGGATTGTCTCGAAGATAGCCAATTGATCCATCTCGAAGAGTCGCAGTTCTACTCAAGACGGAGGAACTCTTCTTCAATTCCTTCAGGGGGTTTTAGGGATTTTTTATGTTTTGTTTTATCTTTTCTCTTGAGATGTTTTCTTGTTTAGTTATGAACTAAACCCCTCAGATACCTGAAGGGGATGAAACCTATGACAAATTTTGTTATTTAATTCTTTCAATTTATATGATAAATACTTAGTTTGTTCTTAATTATGTTGCTTAAATTTATCGATGTGCTTAGGTGGAGGAGGAATAGACCTCACCGAGAGTAGATCTAGCATAATTTAGCGAGTTGATCGAGCGCCTAGAGATAGGGTTTCGAGATTTTGTCGAATTAGGGTGAAACCTAATATGGGAGTCCATTGATCGATTTACTGCTTCCTCAGGGGGTTATTATAAGAGAATGAGAGTTCTACTAATTAAGCTAAGGTTAGACGTTATTCGCTTCGAGGAAGGTTTAATATAGGTTAGGGAGTCTCACGGATCAAGCTAAGTAAAGAAATCATATGAATTGAAAAGGTAGATAATAAGTGAAGTCGAGGTGGATTCTTCCCAAGGTATCGCCTTTATCAATTGAGTTTTCTTCAAAGTCTTTTCCCAAAGTTTCATTCTTTTGTCTTTACATTTAAGTTTAAGTATTTCATTTGTTTTAGATTAATAAACCAATCACTCCACATTTTAGGCTAAATAATAGAAAGAAAGTGAGTAGTTATGTTCGCTTAATCCACGGACTTAAGCGGATTCGGTGCGATGGAGTCTCACTATGACCACAAGTTTGTGAACTAATTTTAAATTATGGTTTTATTTATTGGGAGTTTTGTAATTAATGGACTCTTCCTACTGCTTGGTTTTTATTTTGGATTTGGATTATCATTTTGACTCTTCATCTGCGACGGTGGACTAAAAACATGGTTTTTACTAAAACAAAGGATTTTCTGAAAATACGAACTGGATTTCCAAAACATAACCATTTCTAAGACTTCCGTTGTAAATCATGTTTTGGCAAATGATTTAATTAAATAACACTTTCCGTAATAGTTATAAATGAATATGGGCTATAAAATTTGGATGATTTATCGAACAACCCTACAAAGTTTTATCAAAATGACTCTGTTTTCAAAACCCATCCATGTAACACTCCCAGATTCGACCATAACGCCTAGGCAAGGGTAGGTGTCCCCACCGTAATCACAAAGGAACTTACAACTTATGAAATACTCGCTCATTTTACTGAGATTTTTGATATTCCTGTTTATATTATTTTTAGCGTATAATTAGTGAAGCCCTATAGATTGAAGCCATATACAAGCTTATAAGATACAAGTAGAAAGAAGAACTGTCATCTCATTTTGTGTCTTAATTTTTCTCCTATCTTTTGTTCTTACTATTATTTCTTTTAGTTTTAAAACAAGATTGTCACTCTTTTTATTTATTTGAAATGTAACCTACTTTACACTACTACAAATGGAGGGAGGGGGAGAGAAGGGTAAAATAAAATTAAAATAACAATAATAACAATTTTTTATTAAATCCATTACAATATAATTTATTTTATATTACACAAAAAAAAATCCCACCATTTAATTCAACTATAGGAGTGTGTAGATTCTAAGACTATGGATATGGAGGTGCGCCTGAAAGACAAGTACAAAGGTTATTAATGCACTTATAGTTGGGGCACGCGGCACAAATACCATGATGCTTTCTTGGTTTATCAGCATCTACATGAAATGACAGTCCTCTTGCCTCTCGCCATCATCTCCGGATCTGCAACCAAAATTCCCTTGTATTAGATTAAACGAAAAAATAATATTCATACCAAATGAAATAAAAGAGTTGCATAAGAAGAAACTAACGAGTTGCAAAGATTAAGATGGTAGCTAATATAAACATTGAATGAAAACTTCTCCATCTTTTTATATCTAACTAACTATGTTGGTGTCAATGTATAGCTTATGGCTTTAATATATATAGTATCTTATTTTGTGTTGCATGGAGTAATATTAAATTTTTAGATTTATTGAGATTATTATGTTTTAATTTTTTTCCTTATGAAACTATGTCTAAAAAGGAAAGTAAATTAGCAAAACATCCTTGAGAAGATTTATGGGGATATTTTTTACTAATTATTATTATTTTGTTCTAAGTGTAGTCATGGAAATTAATGCTACAAAATCTAGAATGCATGATGCCAATAAATTGATTATTACTCCAACCGTTTAGAAACAAATGTGAATTATGTTCCAATTTTTTTATTTGTGGTCTAGGATAAGAAAAGATTAAATTATATTTTTCTTGTTAGTTAAAGTTTTTTTACTATGTTTTAAATGTTAAAAACTAAAATATTAAAATTTTGAAATAGTATGGAGAGAAAGTGGACCAAAAGTTTGACCTCTTCCTACACCACATGTTATATGTGTTTGAAAATAATATTAACTCTTGTATCAATATAAAACTTTAAAGTTATTTAATGGGGTAGAACTGAGCCTAGAAATTCAATCTCAATCTTCATAGAAACCTTAAGAATTGAATGCTCTAATATAGCTTCATTGACTTTCACTTTTAAAATATAAACTTGATACAAGGTAAAGATTAAACTGCTTTAATTAGCTTTACTAAATTTAATTAGGCTTGGTTATTTGATAAAACTTGAGTTGGATTCTCATACTTGACATCAAGCTCAAATTCAAAGGTCCAAATCAAGTTCAAACTCAAATTGGAATTGGAATTAGAATTAGAATTGAACATATTTGATACATAGGGTTTTGGTCTTTACTAATTTTGTTCGAACACAATTTACCTAAATAAAAAAGATATTATAAATAAGACACGACTGTAGCACAATTAATGTATTGTTACCGTATTCAAGTATATATCATATTAAGTTCTTGTTCATCAATTTAGGTGGTAACAAATTATCTCTTATTATTGTTTCAAGTAAAATCACTTTTTTTTTAACAAATGACAAATTTATAATTCCAAATTAAATATCTTAATTCAGCTCAAATCAACATCAAATAATCTATATTGAAGATGATTGAAATATGTTTTTAGTACTTTATGCCACTAATATTGGTCCCCCTTCAACTGTCACTTTTAGAGTATTAGGTTTCAAATGGCTTAAATAATTGATAAACCGTAAAAGTAACATATTTTAACCCCATAATTAGTATGCTTTTGGATGATTTAGCCTTAATTTATGTAAAAAGTGCTTTTAATCCTTTCTTTTCATGTTTATACTCAGGAAAGCACCCGAGGACGAAAAGAATGAGAAACAAGCTTAAAAGGGGCCAATTTGGGCCAAAGAGGAAATCGACACGGCCTGGACTTCAAGCCACACGGCCGTGCCATATCAAATTACTTGACACGACCATGCCACGATTTACACGTCTGTGCCCCAATCGACAGAATCGAAACACGGTCTGGCCACAACTTACACGGGCGTGTGCCATGGGCATGCCCCTGCCGCGAGAAAGAGCAATTTCACTCGGATTTAGATGCTTGGAGGCAAAGAAGCGCATTCCTAAGTCTACTTAAACATCGTAGGAGGAATTCTACTTGAATTAGGAAACTTAGGAGCCAAGTAAAGCATCTCAAAGTGATAAACCGTAAAAGTAACATATTTTAATCCTACATTTAGTATGCTTTTGGATGAATTTATCCTCGATTTATGTAAAAAGGTGCTCTTAATCCTTTCTTTTCATGTCTTATACTCAGGAGAACACCTAAGGATAAAAAGAACGAAACGAGCTTAAATGGATCAAATTGGGCCAACCCAAGAAGTCGACATCGCTGGGCTTTATTCCGCATTTGGCCGTGCCTTGATATCCACCTAGAACACCGCTCGTCACCAATTTTCATGGTCAGTCTCGTCGAAAAAGCCCAACACGGCCTATCCTCGATTTGCATGGTCGTGCCCCAATCGATAGACCAAGCATGGCCTCGACCTCGAATTACACTCAAGTGCCATGGTCGTGCCTAAATCAACAGAATAAAGACACGGCCGAGCCTCAATTTACACGGCGCGTTTTAGCCGCGTGCCCTACCGCTGGAAAGAGTAATTTCACTCAGAATAGGATGCTTGGAGCCCAAGAAACACAATCCTAAGTCTACTCAAATACCTAGGATGAATTGTACCTGAATTATGAGTACTTAGGAGACAAGTAAAGCATCCCAAAAGTCTATAAAAACACCTTAAGACGGCTATTCAAAAGGGTCGATCACTGAGCAGAGTTTTCTGCCAAGACTTTCTCGTTCAGGGATTGTCTCGAAGATAGCCAATTGATCCATCTCGAAGAGTCGGAGTTCTACTCAAGCGGAGGATCTCCTCTTCAATTCCTTCAGGGGGTTTTAGGGATTTTTTATGTTTTGTTTATCTTTTCTCTTGAGATGTTTTCTTGTTTAGTTATGAACTAAACCCCTCGATACCTGAAGGGGATGAAACCTATGATGAATTTTGTTATTTAATTCTTTCAATTTATATGATAAATACTTAGTTTGTTCTTAATTATGTTGCTTAAATTTATCGATGTGCTTAGGTGGAGGAGGAATAGACCCTGCCTGAGAGTAGATCTAGCATAATTAAGCGGAGTTGATCGGGCGCCTAGAGATAGGGTTTCGAGATTTTGTCGATTAGGTTGAAGCCTAATATGGGAGTCCATTGATCGATTTACTGCTTCTTCGGGGGTTATTATAAGAGAACGAGAGTTCTACTAATTAAGCTAAGGTTAAACGTTATTCGCTTCGAGAGAAGGTTTAATATAGGTTAGGGAGTCTCACGGATCAAGCTAAGTAAAGAAATCATATGAATTGAAAAGGTAGATAATAAGTGAAGTCGTATGTGGATTCTTCCCGAAGGTATCGTCTTTATCAATTGAGTTTTCTTCAAAGTCTTTTCCCAAAGTTTCATTCTTTTGTCTTTACATTTAAGTTTAAGTATTTCATTTGTTTTAGATTAATAAACCAATCACTCCATATTTTAGGCTAAATAATAGAAAGAAAGTGAGTAGTTATGTTCAGTTAATCCACGGACTTAAGCAGATCGGTGCGACGGAGTCTCACGGTGACCACAAGTTTGTGAACTAATTTTAAATTATGGTTTTATTTATTGGGAGTTTTGTAATTAATGGACTCTTCATACTGTTTGGTTTTTATTTTGGATTTGGATTATCATTTTGACTCTTCATCTGCGACGGTGGACTAAAAACATGGTTTTTACTAAAACAAAGGATTTTCTGAAAATACGAACTGGATTTCCAAAACATAACCATTTCTAAGACTTCCGTTGTAAATCATGTTTTGGCAAATGATTTAATTAAATAACACTTTCCGTAATAGTTATAAATGAATATGGGCTATAAAATTTGGATGATTTATCGAAAAACCGTACAAAGTTTTATCAAAATGACTCTGTTTTCAAAACCCATCCATTTAACACTCCTGATTCTACCATAATGTCTAGGCATGGGTAGGTGTCCCCACCGTAATACAAAGGGAACTTACAACTTATGAAATACTGCTCATTTTATCGAGATTTTGATATTCTGCTTATATTATTTTTAGCCTATAATTATTGAAGCCCTATAGATTGAAGCCTTATACAAGCTTATAAGAAACAAGTAGAAAGACGAACTGTCATCTCATTTTGTGTCTTAATTTTTCTCCTATCTTTTGTTCTTCATTTATTTCTTTTAGTTTTAAAACAAGATTGTAACTCTTTTTATTTATTTGAAATGTAACCTACTTTACACTACTACAAATGGAGGGAGGGGGAGAGAAGGGTAAAAATAAAATTAAAATAACAATAATAACAATTTTTTTTATTAAATCCATTACAATATAATTTATTTTAAATTACACAAAAAAAAATCCCACCATTTAATTCAACTATAGGAGTGTGTAGATTCTAAGACTATGGATATGGAGGTGCGTCTGAAAGACAAGTACAAAGGTTATTAATGCACTTATAGTTGTGGCACGTGGCACAAATACCGTGACAGTCTTCGGTTTTACTGCATCTACACGAAATGACAGGTCCTCTTGCCTCTGCCATCATCTCTGAATCTGCAACCAAAATTCCCTTGTATTAGATTAAACGAAAAAAATAATATTCATACCAAATGAAATAAAAGAGTTGCATAAGAAGAAACTAACGAGTTGCAAAGATTAAGATGGTAGCTAATATAAATGATTGAATGAAAACTTCTCCATCTTTTTATATCTAACTAACTATGTTGGTGTCAATGTATAGCTTATGGCTTTAATATATATAGTATCTTATTTTGTGTTGCATGGAGTAATATTAAATTTTTAGATTTATTGAGATTATTATGTTTTAATTTTTTTTCCTTATGAAACTATGTCTAAAAGGAAAGTAAATTAGCAAAACATCCTTGAGAAGATTTATGGGGATATTTTTACTAATTATTATTATTTTGGTCTAAGTGTAGTCATGGAAATTAATGCTACAAAATCTAGAATGCATGATGCCAATAAATTGATTATTACTCCAACCGTTTAGAAACAAATGTGAATTATGTTCCAAATTTTTTATTTGTGGTCTAGGATAAGAAAAGATTAAATTATATTTTTCTTGTTAGTTAAAGTTTTTTACTATGTTTTAAATATTAAAAACTAAAATATTAAAATTTTGAAATAGTATGGAGAGAAAGCGGACCAAAAGTTTGATCTCTTCCTACACCACATGTTATATGTGTTTGAAAATAATATTAACTCTTGTATCAATATAAAAACTTCAAAGTTATTTAATGGGGTAGAACTGAGCCTAGAAATTCAATCTCAATCTTCATAGAAACCTTAAGAATTGAATGCTCTAATATAGCTTCATTGATCGTCACTTTTAAAATATAAACTTGATACTAGGTAAAGATTAAACTTTAATTAGCTTTACTAAATTTAACTAGGCTTGTTTATTTGATAAAACTTGAGCTGGATTCTCATACTTGACATCAAGCTCAAATCCAGTGGTCCAAATCAAGTTCAAACTCAAATTGGAATTGGAATTAGAATTAGAATTGAACATATTTGATACATAGGGTTTTGGTCTTTACTAATTTTGTACGAACACAATTTACCTAAATAAAAAAGATATTATAAATAAGACACGACTGTAGCACAATTGATGTATTGTTACCGTATTCAAGTATCTATCATATTAAGTTCTTGTTCATCAATTTAGGTGGTAACAAATTATCTCTTATTATTGTTTCAAGTAAAATCACTTTTTTTTTAACAAATGACAAATTTATAATTCCAAGTTAAATATCTTAATTCAGCTCAAATCAACATCAAATAATCTATATTGAAGATGATTGAAATATGTTTTTAGTACTTTATGCCACTAATATTGGTCCCCCTTCAACTGTCACTTTTAGAGTATTAGGTTTCAAATGGCTTAAATAATTGATAAACCGTAAAAGTAACATATTTTAACCCCATAATTAGTATGCTTTTGGATGATTTAGCCCTTGATTTATGTAAAAAAGTGCTTTTAATCCTTTCTTTTCATGTTTATACTCAGGAAATCACCCGAGGACGAAAAGAATGAGAAACGGGCTTAAAACGGGCCAATTTGGGCCAAAGAGGAAATCGACACGGCCTGGACTTCAAGCCACACGGCCGTGCCATATCAAATTACTTGACACGGCCATGCCACGATTTACACGTCCATGCCCCAATCGATGTAATCGAAACACTGCCCTGCCACAACTTACACGCAAGGTGCCATGGGCATGCCCTCGCCATGGAAAGAGCAATTTCACTCAGATTTGGATGCTTGGAGGCAAAGAAGCACATTCCTAAGTCGACTTAAGCATCGTAGGAGGAATTCTACTTGAATTAGGAAACTTAGGAGCCAAGTAAAGCATCTCAAAGTGATAAACCGTAAAAGTAACATATTTTAATCCTACATTTAGTATGCTTTTGGATGAATTTATCCTCGATTTATGTAAAAAGGTGCTCTTAATTCTTTCTTTTCATGTCTTATACTCAGGAGAACACCTAAGAATAAAAAGAACTTAAAACAGGCTTAAAACGGATCAAATTGGGCCAACCCAAGAAGTCAACACTGCCTGTGCTTTATTCCGCACGGCCGTGCCTTGATATCCACCTAGAACACTGCTCGTCACCAATTTTCACTACGTGTCTCGTCGACAAAGCTCAGAATAGCCCAAACCCTACCAAACGTTAGGACCGAATATGGGTCGTTTAAGAAGAACTTTTGAAACCCATTTGAAAATTCCAATTTAAGTTTTGTTGGAAACAACTCGCTTTGGTTATCTTGTTGGAAACCTTCTTGACCAATTTCAAAATTTAATTAAGTCAAGTTATTATACAAATTTTCGATGTGCCCGATGGTACGATAAAACATTTTTCGTGTTAATTTAGAAAACGGTAATTCAAATTTTAATTAAAATTAATTATCCAACATATAAGAAAATAACTAAAGTAAAGTATGATGAGGCCTTATTACATCAAAATAAAACAACCCAATAACAAAATTTAAAATAACTAAAATTAAAGTTCGTTTAATTCTAAATCCACCGCATGGCCTCCTCAAGTCCCTCCGGCCCATGTCCGCGATCTAAGTATCACCCGAAAAAATAATGGAGAAGGTGAGTCACCAAGACTCAAGATGTAACCCTTCCCCGCTTAAAAATATTTTCATACACAACATATAACATTTAATATGCAAAATAATGTGTACCCAACCTAGCCAACCATACGCCATCTGCTCACCCTGCTGTGGTACCAAACCACCGGTGGTGCTAAACCACCGGTGACATATAGTCACAATGTGTTACTAAAACACCGTGTCCGAGACACAAATCGGGTGATGGGGCCAACCCATCGTGTGATACCAAATCACCGGCAGACGATCCCATATCTCAAGTGGGGCCAACCCACGGTGGTGTTAACCACGTGGATAAGTCGCTATTGAGGTACTAAACCTCCTGAGGTACCAAACCTCCGGTGACATATAGTCACGGTGTGTTACCAAAACATCGGTGCCCGTCGGCACGATTAATACCGCCTCCACTCATCAACCCACATCACAATCATAACAGAGATCATACATTTATCACATGTATTAAATAAATCATGCTTCCCAAAAGCATCATAATAATCTCATATAAATAGAGACTTACCGAGGTCCTCGCTATACCATTTAAGGTACCAAATCCAAATCTACATCAAACAGATTTACAAACAACAAATATTTATCACACATATTAATCGATATAAGTGTGTATGTACACACCGTCACCACCGAGTGATCTAAACCCGAATGAAGGAGTCGACCACCTTAGATTTCTTTGTACCTACATTCGCCAACCATGGGTTAGCCCTATGGCCTATTCTACCAATCCAAGGAATTTAAAGGGTAACCTTTTGTACCAATCCTTACCTAGTCTCTTTGAATACTAGCCTCTGTGCCCAAATCACTTAACTGATTCACAAACTACAATCGGTCAATATAAATAATCATAACCCTTTTAAATGAACACCAATCTATATGTAACTCCTCATCAAGATTGATTGACTAACGCTACGAACTTACTTGCTTATCTCCAAACCCAAGATCCTACAATGATTAGTTTAATCTGTGATTAGTATTCTTAATCAATAGTTGTCAAACCCATACCTATCTTTACCAAAGTCGAAATAATGAGATACCAATAATATAGGCATTCGGCCTAAGATCCTTACCTTCTGAGATCGTCAACAAAAAGATGCCTACTTCTCATGCACACAATTCGGCCAAGTAGAGCTTAAAGAAAAGGGATTTCGGCACTTTGATAGAAGTTAGATTCGGCTAGGGGTGGTTTAAAACAAGGCTGGACTTTTTGATGAGAAAAAGGAAGTAGAAAGGTAAATAGGGAATAGAGGATTCGGCTAGTAGAAAATAAAGGAAGAAGGGATTTGAGGATGGAATTTCGGCAATGGAAGAAGCAAAGAGGGTTTCGGCCAAGGTTTTTGGAGGATGGAAAAGAAAAAAAATATAAGAAGAGAGGGTTTGGAGATTCGGCTAGCAAACTTGGAAAAAGAAAACAAGGTGATCACTTAGGTGCTTATATAAGCATTCGGCACCCCCCCTAGTGTCCTTGCCGTCCACTTCTTCTAACAAAGAGTTCAAGATTCATCAATCTTCCTTGAATCACTCTAGGCCACCCATTCAAACTAATATGATTTAATTTCTAATAATAAGTAATAATCTCTTAATAATCCATGTAATATCCCCTATTATCCTTAAAATAAAATCCCCTATTATCCTTCTTTTAACTTATTATTTATCATCAATAAATAAATAATAATAAGAGTTTAAAGAGAGGAGAAACTCTCCCCATGTGCCGTCAAAATAAAGAACAAAAGAGGGATTTCATGACTAACACAAGCTCTCCCTTGCTCCTTGGTGGCGCCACATGTAGCTCTTAAGTGGCTTGCTTTGCCACTTAATCTAGGCTTATTTTATGTCCAAATTATCCCCATTTATTCTTATAACACCCTCTTGCTAAGGCTCCCTACCTTTAAAAGTTAAAACTAAAATTTCCTACCAAATCGAGCCAACACAAAGCCTTAAATTGATCATCATTATTCCATAAATAATGACACAAATAGCTCATACATAAGAAAAATAATTAAATTCCAAATAACCCCATTTTGGGATGTTACGCTTACCCCTTAAAATAAATTTCATTCCAAATTACATAACTAAAACAGATGAGGGTATTGCTGTCAGATTATATCCTCGTGTTCCCACGTTGTTTCCTCAAGACCATGGTTCCGCCATAGCACTTTCACTAAGGGCACCGACTTCCTACGTAGAACCTTTATATCTCTATCCAAGATCCGAACCGATTCTCCTCAAAAGATAAGTCTGCTAACCTCGATTTCATCACAGCACCACATGTGATGGATCTCACCGACACTGCCTCAAAGATTGATACGTGGAAGACGCTATGTATCCGACTTAACTCTCGCCAGCTCAAGTCGATAAGCTACCGGTCCTACCCGCTTCAAGATCAGATATGGGCTAATAAATCTTGGGCTCGCCTTCCTTTTCGCCCAAATCTTAGTACCTTCTTCCAAGGCGACACCTTCAGAAAACCTTATCTCCCACAAAGATACTCCATTTCTTGCGTTTGAGATCGGATAAGACTTCGCTTATCTCGATGCTTCCTTGAGACGAGACCGAATCACTTTGACTTTGTCTTCGCCTCGCTACCATTTCGGGCCCAACACTTGTCGCTCACCCAACTCCGCCCAACACGCTTGAAGTTCGGCATTTCCGTCCATACAAGGCTTCAGATGGTGCCATCTCAATACTCGCTGGTAGCTATTGTTGTAGGCGAACTTGCTAAAGGTAGGAATTCCTCCCAACTACCCCTAATTCCAAGACACAACCCTCAAAGATATCTTCCAAGATTTAGATGACCCTTTCTGACCGCCTCATCTGCTCATGGATGGAAAGTCGGTTGAAATCCAATCGCTGCACTCCAACGCTTGATGTAACGCCTTCCAAAACCTCAAGTGAACTCTTGGGTCCCTATCCGAGATAATCGACACGGTACACCATGCAATCGACTATCTCGCCACATACAACTTTGCTAGCTTCGAGTGAGTAATCCATTCTCACCCAGATGAAGTGAGTCGATTTAGTCGACGGTCTACAATTACCCAAATCGCATCTTTCATCGGGCGTAAGGGTAGACCACCGACGAAATCCATAGTGATCCGCTCCTACTTCCATTGAGGATCTTAACCGTTGAAGTAACCCGATGGTAACGGTGTTCACTTAACCGCCGACACGCCAAACACTTCCCTACGAATTCCGTTATCTCACGCTTCAACCCGCCACCGTAATCAAGCTTCAGAGATCTCCATACATCTTGCTCCTCCCGGATGATAGCGATGGGTCGCTATGAGCATCCTCGAGAATTTTCCGCCTCAACTCCATATCTTTTGGCATACAAGGCCGTCCCTGAAAACATAGCACACCATCACTAGTCACACTATACCCTTCTAAACCACCATCCTGAACTTGCATGCTCTTCGCCTTTAAGCCTTCATCCACTAACTGTTTGTTCTTAATCTCCTCGATCCATGTTGGCTTAACATGAAGTTCTGCCAAAAGGCTTCCATCGTCATATAAACTCAATCGAGCAAACATTGCTCTTAAATCCGCCACGACCTTCCGGCCAACGCGACGGCCACCACGTTAGCCTTACCCGGATGATATTCGATGGAACAACAGAGTCCTTTAACACCAATCCATCTCCATTGCCTCGATTCAGATCCTTCGTGTCAAGATACCTCAAACTTTTGTGGTCCGTAAATTACCGACTTCTCCCATAAAGATAATGTCTCCATACTTTCGTATGTAAGACAATCGCGCTAACTCTGTGTCGTGAGTTGATAGTTAACCTCATGCGGTCTCAAATGACGGACGATAGGTTACTACCTTCCCATCTTGCATCAACACACACCCCAAACCAAGTGAGATGCATCACAAGAGATCGTGAATAATTTCCGCTTCGGGTTGTACTAAAACCGAGCTTCCGTCGAATCTTCCTCACTTATCAAAACTTTCTTGCTTCTCCCACCATACAAATGGAACACCTTTCCTTAACAACTTAGTCAATCTACACTGCGATCAAAGAGAACCCTTCCACAAATCTCCTGTAATACCTCGCTAACCCCGTAAAACTCCGTATCTCGCCACCGACTTAGGCGGTTTCCACTCCAATACCGCTTCAATCTTATGGGATCCACTCTAATCCTTCCACCGACACTACGTGACCTAAGAAAGCCACCTCCTCACCAAAATTCGACTTATCGAATTTGGCATACAACCTGCTTTTCTCAACACTTGCAAAACTATCCGTAAATGCTTGTCATGCTCCTCCTCCGTTTTAGAGTAGACCAATATGTCGCCTATGAACACCACGACGAATTGGTCTAGTATCACCGAAATACTCTATTCATTAAATCCATGAACGCCACGGCAGCATTGGTCAATCCGAATGGCATCACTAGAAACTCGAATGCCCATACCGAGTTCAAAAGCCGCCTTGTGAACATCGCCCCTTCACCTTAAGTTGATGGTAACCCACCTAAGGTCTATCTTCGAAAACACCGACGCTTCTTCACCGGTCAAACAAGTCATCGATCCGAGGCAATGGGTACTTGTTTTTGATCGTTAACTTGTTTAACGGCGACGAATCGATGCACATTCGCATAGAACCGCCCTTCTTCTTGACAAACAACACAAAGCGCCCTCACGGAGATATACTAGGTCTGATAAACCCTTTATCCAAGAGCTTCTGAATTTGAGCCTTCACCCACCAATTCCTTTGGTGCCATTCTGAAGGTGCTATAGACACAAAAGCTGCTCCGTAGCAAGTCTATATCAATTTGACTTCCGATCGAGAGGCGTACTGGAAGTTCTTCCGGGAACACATCAAGAAATTCCCAATCGTCGGACCTTTCCCATCACGACTCCTTAGCTTCCAAAGCACAGATTTGAACCAAGAACGCCTTACGACTCTTCTTGACCATCTTCAACCTTCAAGGCGGAAACCAAGTTGGATAGGTAATTCCTTCTATCACCTATCATCACCACTTCATCATTCTCACTGCCTTAAGAACCATGCGCTTAGCCGCAATCCAAGTTCGCTCGATACTTAGCCACCAATCCATTCCAGGATCAAATCGAACTCCCGAATGGTAGTTCCATCGACGCCTTTCAACGACCCTTGGAGTTCTAGGGTACATCCCTAAAAGTTTGTCTACCACTACAGAGTGACCTAAAGGACTCACTACATACCATCTCCCTAGCGCTAGCCTCGTAGTCTAGGTTCAAAGTCTCTACCACACTACTTGCTACGTATGAATGTGTAGACCCCACATCAATTAATGCCTAATAAGGAAGACCAAAAATCGAAACGCATTCGGTTATTACATCCGGCAAGGCCACCTCCTCGCGACGCCACAGATAGACTAAGCCAGCCGCTTAGCCTCAGGTCGCCTCTGAACCTCCGCCTCGAGTTCCTCGAATTCTGCTAGGACCATTGCTTCCTCTCGCCATTACCACGACCCTCCGTGGTCCCATATTTCTATCCTCACGATGATTCTCCCCTCGGCTGATTTCGAGCTCGCTCGGGACAATCTTCGACCCGATGTTCTAAAGACCCACACTCAAAACATCTCTATCACGGCCGAGCAACCTCCCCAATGGGACTTCCCACGCCGATTGCCGAGCTTGCCTCTCGATTAGTAGCTACGGCCTTGTCGCCTGACGGCCCACTGCCTAGCCTTCTTCTCGATCATTACCATCGGATCCAAATTGACCCAAATCCTCTCTTTGATTATTCCTATTATAACTCGCCTCACAACCTCCTTGATCCCCGGCTACCTTAGCCTTTTCTACAAGAGATGAAAATTCACGAACTTGTCATGGGCAATCAAGAACCTCAACTCATCTCGAGGTCGTCCTCAAAGCGGACGCAATACCATGCTCATGGCTACGATTCCTCCGCATACCTACTCACTTTAAAAACTCCGCCATACTCTACCACTGACTTAGTTCCTTGTACTAAACTCGTAAAAGCCTTCCTCTGCACAAGCAGTAGTGGTGCCCACATACTTCTTCCTCAAAAGCGCTTTAAAGTAGTCCCACGTGAGATCATCACCGTGGCTCCATCCCGAACTGTCACCACCACCTGTACGCTTCAT
Source organism: Gossypium rotundifolium (assembly GCA_025506655.1). Taxonomy (NCBI): domain Eukaryota; kingdom Viridiplantae; phylum Streptophyta; class Magnoliopsida; order Malvales; family Malvaceae; genus Gossypium; species Gossypium rotundifolium. The sequence goes on from CP106733.1 coordinate 14,342,748, forward strand.
CCTTTAGAAGTTTACACCGCCTTTCACTTTTCCTCCTCGGTCCGTCAAGATCATCCATTATCCTTTCAGAGATTCCACCAATACTGTCAGACTGGCGCCACTCCCGACACGCCTGAAATACCTCAGCTCCGTTGGACCGAATTAGCTCGGGAACAGATTTTCGAGCTCCTAAATTTCCACCAGCCCCAGCCACCAATTCGAGGACTCAGAACACCGCCATGAGCATCGCCTCCTCCCGTCTCGATCTCGCCTCCTCCGCTCCAAAAGCTTGAGGTGGTGGTGGCGGTGGTACATCGCTTTAACCTTGTCCCGACTGACGGGTTCGGACAATCGCTCATCCTACCCTATCAAGGCCCACGGCGGCCCACGCCCTCTAGAACTCATTCTATCTATCGCGCTTTTAACTGATTAAGAGAAATTTTATGTATTAGCGTTTGTTCCACTTCATTACTCGCAAGAAATTTTATGAAGAAATTTTTAGTTAGAGATTCTTTCGTGCAAACAGGGTTTCAGCTTTCTCATCCTAGTTCACACAAAGAAGTTCTTGCATCCATTCCCTAATACTTTCCATACCTATTCGCTCTTCGGACATTTCTGCCCATTTCTAACCCAGGGGTATTTTCGTCATTTTCCTATAGGGGTATTTTCGTAATAAAAGAGATTTTAAAACTTTGACAAAATAGGTCACCCAAAAATTGAGGAGCATTTCTGAAAATTCCGTAAAATTTGAAGTTATAGCATTGTTTCGGAAACCAGGGGTATTTTGGTAATTTTGTCCATCAGGGGTAATTTTGTAATTTTTTGTAAATCCAGGGTGTTTTAGTAATTGTAAAACTCGAGGGTCCCTTTTGAGAATTTTCGTTCTAAAACGTGATGTTGCAAAAATTTTGTACTGTGGGCATTTTGGTAATTTTACACGCTTGAGGCGTTTCGTAATTTTCCAAAACCAAAGTGTTTCATTGATGATTTCCAAAGTCGAATGACTATTTGAGAAGTAGTTGAAATTTTTGGGCAAAATCATTGAGTTGATGTTTTATGGACCAAGTGGTATTTTAGTAATTTTACCCTAAGGGCATTTTCGTAATTTTCCACAAATCAAACTTTTCGGGAAAACATTGTAAAAGAGTTGTTCTTACTTTTGAAGGAGTGATTTGAAAAGTTTTAAAACCAAGTTTTGTTGTTTCATCATTTTTTTCAAAATCATGCTAATTCCTTTCGTTTTAGTCATTATGTTTAGCCTATGACCGAGCCCTCTTGGTCGATGAACCTGCTACGCACTGTGCAGTTTTCGTGTGGAGAGGAGGTGAGTCACACGGATCGCTTAAATACCAAGCTCCCACCGAACCTTTCTAGACATGCGCACAGAGGTTACCACACCACCGAGCCCTCCGGTTAGGTGAACCCAAGCTACGCACTGTAGGATACCTGCCAAGAGGTGGTGAGTCACCTGACCGCTTAAATACTGTGCTCTTCCTGCCCAATCCTAGACATGCGATAGGGGTTACCACACCCTAGCTCAAAGGACTAAGTCATAGATTGGTTTAGTTCTTTAAGTCTTATGTTTAGCTTGTGTGTTTGAGTAATCTAATCCTAGGGTTCAAATTCCTCTAAGTCTATCTACGCTCCATGCTTCCTACCCTTCTACGTAATATAATTCACACAGAGGTTTAGATGTACTTACTCGGGCGGATCGGTGCTTGAGACTCGGCCATGCCGCTTAAAACCCAAAATCAATTAATAAGGCCTACTAAAACATTTTGGGCCTTGGGCCCCACAAATGAAGTTTTGAACTGGCTCGATATTAATTTGTAATAGCCCAAACCCTACCCAAACGTTAGGACCGAATATGGGTCGTTATTAAGAAGAACTTTTGAAACCCATTTGAAAATTCCAATTTAAGTTTTGTTGAAACAACTCGCTTTGGTTATCTTGTTGGAAACCTTTGACCAATTTCAAAATTTAATTAAGTCAAGTTATTATACAATTTTCGATGTGCCCGATGGCACGATAAAACATTTTCGTGTTAATTTAGAAAACGTAATTCAAATTTTAATTAAAATTAATTATCCAACATATAAGAAAATAACTAAAGTAAAGTATGATGAGGCCTTATTACATCAAAATAAAACAACCCAATAACAAAATTTAAAATAACTAAAATTAAAGTTCGTTTAATTCTAAATCCACCGCATGGCCTCCTCAAGTCCCTCCTACCCATGTCCGCGATCTAAGTGTCACCGAAAAAATAATGGAGAAGGTGAGTCACCAAGACTCAAGATGTAACCCTTCCCGCTTAAAAATATTTTCATACACAACATATAACATTTAATATGCAAAATAATGTGTACCCAACCTAGCCAACCATACGCCATCGCTCACCCTGTTGTGGTACCAAACCACCGGTGGTGCTAAACCACTGGTGACATATAGTCACAATGTGTTACTAAAACACCGTGTCCGTAGACACAAATCGGGTGATGGGGCCAACCCATCGTGGTGATACCAAATCACCGGTAGACGATCCCATATCTCAAGTGGGCCAACCCACGGTGGTGTTAACCATGTGGATAAGTCGCTATTGAGGTACCAAACCTCCGGAGGTACCAAACCTCCGTGACATATAGTCACGGTGTGTTACTAAACACCGGTGCCCGCTTACACGATTAATACCGCCTCCACTCATCAACCCACATCACAATCATAACAGAGATCATACATTTATCACATGTATTAAATAAATCATGCTTCCCAAAAGCATCATAATAATCTCATATAAATAGAGACTTACCGAGGTCCTCGCTATACCATTTAAGGTACCAAATCCAAATCTACATCAAGCGATTTACAAACAACAAATATTTATCACACATATTAATCGATATAAGTGTGTATGTACACACTGTCACCACCGAGTGATCTAAATCCCAATGAAGGAGTCGACCACCTTAGATTTCTTTGTACCTACATTCTACCAACCATGGGTTAGCCCTATGGCCTATTCGCCAATCCAAGGAATTTAAAGGGTAACCTTTTGTACCGAATCCTTACCTAGTCTCTTTGAATACTAGCCTCTAAGTGCCCAAATCACTAATCTGATTCACAAACTACAATCCCACAATATAAATAATCATAACCCTTTTAAATGAACACCAATCTATATGTAACTCCTCATCAAGATTGATTGACTAACGCTATTAACTTACTTGCTTATCTCCAAACTCAAGATCCTACAATGGATTAGTTTAATCTGTGATTAGTATTCTTAATCAATAGTTGCGAAACCCATACCTATCTTTACCAAAGTCGATATAATGAGATACCAATAATATAGGCATTCGCCCAAGATCCTTACCTTCCGAGATCGTCAACAAAAAGATGCCTACTTTTGTAAATCCGAGGTGTTTTAGTAATTGTAAAACTCTGAGGGTCCCTTTGAGAATTTTCGTTCTTAAAGCGGTGATGTTGCAAAATTTTGTACTCGAGGGCATTTTGGTAATTTTACACGTTGAGGGCGTTTTCGTAATTTTCCAAAACCAAAGTGTTTCATTGATGATTTCAAAAGTGAAGTGACTATTTGAGAAGTAGTTGAAATTTTTGGGCAAAATCATTGAGTTGATGTTTTATGGACCAAGTATTTTAGTAATTTTACCCTAAGGGCATTTTCGTAATTTTCCACAAATCAAACTTTTGGGAAAACATTGTAAAAAGAGTTGTTCTTACTTTTGAAGGAGTGATTTGAAAAGTTTTAAAACCAAGTTTTGTTGTTTCATCATTTTTTTTCAAAATCAAAATTAATTCCTTTCGGGTTTTAGTCATTATGTTTAGCCTATGACCGAGCCCTCTTGGTCGGGATGAACCCAAGCTACGCACCAGCAGAGTTTAGTGTGGAGAGGAGGTGAGTCACACTGATTGCTTAAATACCAAGCTCCCAAGAACCTTTCTAGACATGCGCATGAGAGGTTACCACACCATCGAGCCCTGCAGGTTAGGGTGAACCCAAGCTACGCACCAGGTAGGATACCTGCGAAGAGGTGGTGAGTCACTCGGACTGCTTAAATACCAGGCTCTTCCGGTTCCAATCCTAGACATGCGTATAGGGGTTACCACACCCTAGCTCAGTGACTAAGTCATAGATTGGTTTAGTTCTTTAAGTCTTATGTTTAGCTTGTGTGTTTGAGTAATCTAATCCTAGGGTTCAAATTCCTCTAAGTCTATCTCGTTCCATGCTTCCTACCCTTCTCTGAATATAATTCACACAGAGGTTTAGATGTACTTACAGGCGGATCGGTCTTGGAGACTAAGGCCATCTTTGCTTAAAACCCAAAATCAATTAATAAGGCCTACTAAAACATTTTTGGGCCTTGGGCCCCACAAATTGGAGTTTTGAGCTGGCTCGATACCAATTTGTAATATTTCAAACCCGGCCCAAACGTTAGGACCGAATATGGGTCGTTACGAAGAAGAACTTTTTGAAACCCATTTGAAAATTCCAATTTAAGTTTTGTTGGAAACAACTCGTTTTGGTTATCTTGTTGGAAACCTTCTTGGACCAATTTCGAAAATTTAATTAAGTCAAGTTATTATACAAATTTTCAGATGTGCCCGATGGCACGATAAAACATTTTTCGTGTTAATTTAGAAAAACGTGTAATTCAAATTTTAATTAAAATTAATTATCCAACATATAAGAAAATAACTAAAGTAAAGTATGATGAGGCCTTATTACATCAAAATAAAACAACCCAATAACAAAATTTAAAATAACTAAAATTAAAGTTAGTTTAATTCTAAATCCACCGCATGGCCTCCTCAAGTCCCTCCTACCCATGTCCGCGATCTAAGTGTCACTGAAAAAATAATGGAGAAGGTGAGTCACCAAGACTCAAGATGTAACCCTTCCCCGCTTAAAAATATTTTCATACACAACATATAACATTTAATATGCAAAATAATGTGTACCCAACCTAGCCAACCATACGCCACTGTCTCACCCTTGTGGTACCAAACCACCGGTGGTGCCAAACCACCGGTGACATATAGTCACAATGTGTTACCAAAACACCGGTGTCCGTGAGACACAAATCGGGTGATGGGGCCAACCCATCGTGTGATACCAAATCACCGGTAGGCGATCCCATATCTCAAGTGGGGCCAACCCACGGTGGTGTTAACCATGTGGATAAGTCGCCATTGAGGTACCAAACCTCTGGAGGTACCAAACCTCGTGACATATAGTCACGGTGTGTTACCAAAACAACTGGTGCCCGTCACACGATTAATCTTGCCCCCTCCACTCATCAACCCACATCACAATCATAACGTAGATCATACATTTATCACATGTATTAAATAAATCATGCTTCCCAAAAGCATCATAATAATCTCATATAAATAGAGACTTACCGAGGTCCTCGCTATACCATTTAAGGTACCAAATCCAAATCTACATCAAGCGATTTACAAACAACAAATATTTATCACACATATTAATCGATATAAGTGTGTATGTACACACTGTCACCACCGAGTGATCTAAATCCCGAATGAAGGAGTCGACCACCTTAGATTTCTTTGTACCTACATTGACCAACCATGGGGTTAGCCCTATGGCCTATTCGGCCAATCCAAGGAATTTAAAGGGTAACCTTTTGTGCAGAATCCTTACCTAGTCTCTTTGAATACTAGCCTCTGTGCCCAAATCACTTAATCGATTCACAAACTACAATCGGTCAATATAAATAATCATAACCCTTTTAAATGAACACCAATCTATATGTAACTCCTCAGAAGATTGATTGACTAACGTTATTAACTTACTTGCTTATCTCCAAATCCAAAGATCCTACAATGGATTAGTTTAATCGTGATTAGTATTCTTAATCAATAGTTGCGAAACCCATACCTATCTTTACCAAAGTCGACATAATGAGATACCAATAATATAGGCATTGACCCAAGATCCTTACCTTACGAGATCGTCAACAAAAAGATGCCTACTTCTCATGCACACAATTCGCCAAGTAGAGCTTAAAGAAAAGGGATTTGACACTTTGATAGAAGTTAGATTCGACTGGGGTGGTTTAAAACAAGGCTGGACTTTTGATGAGAAAAGGAAGTAGAAAGGTAAATAGGGAATAGAGGATTCTGCTAGTAGAAAATAAAGGAAGAAGGGATTTGAGGATGGAATTTGACAATGGAATAAGCAAAGAGGGTTTGGCCAAGGTTTTTGGAGGATGGAAAAGAAAAAAATATAAGAAGAGAGGGTTTGGAGATTCGCTAGCAAACTTGGAAAAAAGAAAACAAGGTGATCACTTAGGTGCTTATATAAGCATTCGGCACCCCTAGTGTCCTTGCATTCACTTCTTCTAACAAAGAGTTCAAGATTCATCAATCTTCCTTGAATCACTCTAGGCCACCCATTCAAACTAATATGATTTAATTTCTAATAATAAGTAATAATCTCTTAATAATCCATGTAATATCCCCTATTATCCTTAAAATAAAATCCCCTATTATCCTTCTTTTAACTTATTATTTATCATCAATAAATAAATAATAAGAGTTTAAAGAGAGGAGAAACTCTCCCCCCCATGTGCCGTCAAAATAAAGAACAAAAGAGGGATTTCCGCGACTCGAACACAAGCTCTCCCTTGCTCCTTGGTGGCGTCACATGTAGCTCTTAAGTGGGCTTGCTTTGCCACTTAATCTAGGCTTATTTTATGTCCAAATTATCCCCATTTATTCTTATAACACCCTCTTGCTAAGGCTCCCTACCTTTAAAAGTTAAAAACTAAAATTTCCTACCAAATCGAGCCAACACAAAGCCTTAAATTGATCATCATTATTCCATAAATAATGACACAAGCTAGCTTCATACATAAGAAAAATAATTAAATTCAAATAACCCCATTTTGGGATGTTACAAAACCTAACATGGCCTATCCTCGATTTGCATGGTCGTGCCCTAATCGACAGACCAAGCATGGCTGACCCTCGAATTGCACTAGGCGTGCCACACCATGCCTAAATCAATGAGAATAAAGACACGGCCGAGCCTCAATTTACAGGCGTGCCTTTTAGCAGTGTCCCTACCGTTGGAAAGAGTAATTTCACTCGAATAGGATGCTTGGAGCCCAAGAAACACAATCCTAAGTCTACTCAAACACCTAGGACGAATTGTACCTGGATTATGAGTACTTAGGAGACAAGTAAAGCATCCCAAAAGTCTATAAAAACACCTTAAGGCGACTATTCAAAAGGGTCGATCATTGAGCAGAGTTTTCTGCCAAGCCTTTCTCGTTCAAGGATTGTCTCGAAGATAGCCAATTGATCCATCTCGAAGAGTCGTAGTTCTACTCAAGACGGAGGAACTCCTCTTCAGGGTTTTAGGGATTTTTTATGTTTTGTTTTATCTTTTCTCTTGAGATGTTTTCTTGTTTAGTTTTGAAATAAACCCCTCAGATACCTGAAGGGGATGAAACCTATGATGAATTTTGTTATTTAATTCTTTCAATTTATATGATAAATACTTAGTTTGTTCTTAATTATGTTGCTTAAATTTATCTGATGTGCTTAGGTGGAGGAGGAATAGACCCTGCCTGAGAGTAGATCTAGCATAGTTAAGTGGAGTTGATCGGGCGCCTAGAGATAGGGTTTCGAGATTTTACCGGATGAGGGTGAAACCTAATATGGGAGTCCATTGATCGATTTACTACTTCCTTAGGGGGTTGTTATAAGAGAACGAGAGTTCTACTAATTAAGCTAAGGTTAGACGTTATTCGCTTGGGGAGAAGGTTTAATATAGGTTAGGGAGTCTCACGGATCAAGCTAAGTAAAGAAATCATATGAATTGAAAAGGTAGATAATAAGTGAAGTCGTAGGTGGGTTCTTCCCGAAGGTATCGTCTTTATCAATTGAGTTTTCTTCAAAGTCTTTTCCCAAAGTTTCATTCTTTTATCTTTACATTTAAGTTTATTTAAGTTTAAGTATTTCATTTGTTTTAGATTAATAAACCAATCACTCCATATTTTAGGCTAAATAATAGAAAGGAAGTGTGTAGTTATGTTCAGTTAATCCATGGACTTAAGCAGATCGGTGCGACGGAGTCTCACGGTGACCACAAGTTTGTGAACTAATTTTAAATTATGGTTTTATATATTGGGAATTTTGTAATTAATGGACTCTTCATACTGTTTGGTTTTTATTTTGGATTTGGATTATCGTTTTGACTCTTCATCTGCGACGGTAGACTAAAAACATGGTTTTTACTAAAACAAAGGTTTTTCTGAAAATACGAACTGGATTTCCAAAACATAACCATTTCTAAGACTTCCGTTGTAAATCATGTTTTGGCAAATGATTTAATTAAATAACACTTTCCGTAATAGTTATAAATGAATATGGGTTATAAAATTTGGATGATTTATCGAACAACCCTACAAAGTTTTATCAAAATGACTCTATTTTCAAAACCCTTCCATGTAACACTCGCATATTCGGCCATAACGTCTAGGCAAGGGTAGGGTGTCCCCACCAGAATACAGTGGAACTTACAACTTATGAAATACTCGTTCATTTTATTGAGATTTTTGATACTCCTGTTTATATTATTTTTAGCCTATAATTATTGAAGCCTTATAGATTGAAGCCATATACAAGCTTATAAGATACAAGTAGAAAGAAGAGCTGTCATCTCATTTTGTGTCTTAATATTTATCCTATCTTTTGTTCTTACTGTTATTTCTTTTAGTTTTAAAACAAGATTGTAACTCTTTTTATTTATTTGAAATGTAACCTACTTTACACTACTACAAATGGAGGGAGGAGGGAGAGACGGGTAAAAATAAAATTAAAATAACGATAATAACAATTTTTTTTATTAAATCCATTACAATATAATTTATTTCAAATTACACAAAAAAAAATCCCACCATTTAATTTAACTGTAGGAGTGTGTAGATTCTAAGACTATGGAAATGGAGGTGCGTCTAAAAGGCAAGTACAAAGGTTATTAATGCACTTATAGTTGGGGCACGCGGCGCAAATACCATGACAGTCTTCGGTTTTTATCATCTACACGAAATGATGTGCCCTCTTGCCTCTGCCATGATCTCTGAATCTGCAACCAAAATTCCCTTGTATTAGATTAAACGAAAAGATAATATTCATACCAAATGAAATAAAAGAGTTGCATAAGAAGAAACTAACGAGTTGCAAAAATTAAGATGGTAGCGAATATAAACAAATTGAATGAAAACTTCTCCATCTTTTATATCTAACTAACTATGTTGGTGGCAATGTATAGCTTATGGCTTTAATATATATAGTATCTTATTTTGTGTTGCATGGAGTAATATTAAATTTTTAGATTTTTGAGATTATTATGTTTTAAGTTTTTTCCTTATGAAACTATGTCTAAAAGGAAAGTAAATTAGCAAAACATCCTTGAGAAGATTTATGGGGATATTTTTACTAATTATTATTATTTTGTTCTAAGTGTAGTCATGGAAATTAATGCTACAAAATCTAGAATGCATGATGCCAATAAATTGATTATTACTCCAACCGTTTAGAAACAAATGTGAATTATGTTCCAAGTTTTTTATTTGTGGTCTAGGATAAGAAAAGATTAAATTATATTTTTCTTGTTAGTTAAAGTTTTTTTAGTATGTTTTAAATATTAAAATACTAAAAATATTAAAATTTTGAAATAGGATGGAGAGAAAGTGGACCAAAAGTTTGACCTCTTCCTACACCACATGTTATATGTGTTTGAAAATAATATTAACTCTTGTATCAATATAAAAACTTGAAAGTTATTTAATGGGGTAGAACTGAGCCTAGAAATTCAATCTCAATCACCATAGAAACCTTAAGAATTGAATGCTCTAATATAGCTTTATTGACTGTCACTTTTAAAATATAAACTTGATACAAGGTAAAGATTAAACTGCTTTAATTAGTTTTACTAAATTTAACTAGGCTTGTTTATTTGATAAAACTTGAGCTGGATTCTCATACTTGACATCAAGCTCAAATTCAGTGGTCCAAATCAAGTTCAAACTCAAATTGGAATTGGAATTAGAATTAGAATTGAACATATTTGATACATAGGGTTTTGGTCTTTACTAATTTTGTACGAACATAATTTACCTAAATAAAAAAGATATTATAAATAAGACACAACTGTAGCACAATTAATATATTGTTACCATATTCTGGTATATATCATATTAAGTTCTTGTTCATCAATTTAGGTGGTAACAAATTATCTCTTATTATTGTTCCAAGTAAAATTACTTTTTTTAACAAATGACAAATTTATAATTCCAAATTAAATATCTTAATTCAGCCCAAATCAACATCAAATAATCTATATTGAAGATGATTGAAATATGTTTTTAGTACTTTATGCCACTAATATTGGTCCCCCTTCAACTGTCACTTTTAGAGTATTAGGTTTCAAATGGCTTAAATAATTGATAAACCGTAAAAGAAACATATTTTAACCTCATAATTAGTATGCTTTTGGATGATTTAGCCCTTGATTTATGTAAAAAAGTGCTTTTAATCCTTTCTTTTCATGTTTATACTCAGGAAAGCACCCGAGGACAAAAAGAACAAGAAACGGGCTTAAAACGGGCCAATTTGGGCCAAAGAGGAAATCGACACGGCCTGGACTTCAAGGTACACGGCCGTGTCTTGTTAAATTACTTCACACGGCCATGCCACTATTTACACGTCCGTGCCCCAATCGATAGAATCAAAACACGGTCTGGACACAACTTACACGGGCGTGTGCCATGGGCATGCCCCTGCCGCGGGAAAGAGCAATTTCACTCGAATTTGGATACTTGGAGCAAAGAAGCACATTTCTAAGTCTACTTAAACATCGTAGGAGGCATTCTACTTGAATTAGGAAACTTAGGAGCCATGTAAAGCATCTCAAAGTGATAAACTGTAAAAGTAACATATTTTACTCCCACATTTAGCATACTTTTGGATGAATTTATCCTCGATTTATGTAAAAAGGTGCTCTTAATCCTTTCTTTTCATGTCTTATACTCAGGAGAACACCTAAGGATAAAAAGAACCTAAAACTGGCTTAAAACGGATCAAATTGGGCCAACCCAAGAAGTCAACACGGCCTGGGCTTTATTCCACACAGCCGTGCCTTGATATCCAACTAGAACACTGCCTGTCACCAATTTTCACGGTCGTGTCTCGTCAAAAAAAGTCCAAGACGGCCTATCCCTGATTTGCATGGCTGTGCCCCAATCGACAGACCCGAAGCACGGCCTAGCCCTTGACTTGCACGGGTGTGCCACGATCGTGCCTAAATCAATAGAATAAAGACATCGGCTGAGCCTCAATTTACACGGGCGTGCCTTAGTCGTGCCCCTACCGATGGAAAGAGTAATTTCACTCGGAATAGGATGCTTGGAGCCCAAGAAACACAATCCTAAGTCTACTCAAACACCTAGGACGAATTGTACCTAAATTATGAGTACTTAGGAGACAAGTAAAGCATCCCAAAAGTCTATAAAAACACCTTAAGGCAACTATTCAAAAGGGTCGATCATTGAGCAGAGTTTTCTGCCAAGCCTTTCTCGTTCAGGGATTGTCTCAAAGATAGCCAATTGATCCATCTCGAAGAGTCGGAGTTCTACTCAAGACGGAGGATCTCCTCTTCAATTCCTTGTGGGGTTTTAGGATTTTTATGTTTTGTTTTATCTTTTCTCTTGAGATGTTTTCTTGTTTAGTTATGAACTAAACCCCTCAGATACCTGAAGGGGATGAAACCTATAATGAATTTTGTTATTTAATTCTTTCAATTTATATGATAAATACTTAGTTTGTTCTTAATTAAGTTGCTTAAATTTATCTGATGTGCTTAGGTGGAGGAGGAATTGACCTTGCCTGAGAGTAGATCTAGCATAATTAAGTGGAGTTGATCAGGCACCTAGAGATAGGGTTTCGAGATTTTGCCGGATGAGGGTGAAACCTAATATGGGAGTCCATTGATCGATTTACTACTTCCTTAGGGGGTTATTATAAGAGAACGAGAGTTCCACTATTTAACCTAAGGTTAGACGTTATTCTCTTCGAGAGAAGGTTTAATATAGGTTAGGGAGTCTCACGGATCAAGCTAAGTAAAGAAATCATATGAATTGAAAAGGTAGATAATAAGTGAAGTCGTAGGTGGATTCTTCCCGAAGGTATCGTCTTTATCAATTGAGTTTTCTTCAAAGTCTTTTCCCAAAGTTTCATTCTTTTGTCTTTACATTTAAGTTTAAGTATTTCATTTGTTTTAGATTAATAAACCAATCACTCCATATTTTAGGCTAAATAATAGAAAGAAAGTGAGTAGTAGTACTTTTAGGTTCCTTGGGTTCGATAAGATATTCTTGCCTGAGCTATACTACTGTTCGATAGGTGCGCTTGCCTCTATCGTTGTTGCAGTGAGTCTACAGGTTCGATCACTCTTTTATAAATATTAAAACTAGACTATTTTGCAGAAATCAAGTTTTTGGCGCCGTTGCCGGGGACCACTAAAATATTAAGAAAGCTCTATTTCTATTATTTTAGCCATTATTTTTATTTTTAAAATTCTCTTATTTTTATACGTATATTTTTGTTTTTTCTAAATTTCTTCCTTTCCTTTTCTAGCAGGTACATCTAGTTTATGACTAGAAGAAATCCGAGAGGACCATTAGAATACAAAAGTGACATTGAAGCTACCGCTTGCAGAAATCACAGAGAAATTAGACGAGCTCTAGACTATCAAAGAGAAGAACTGCAAAGATCCAATCCTACTGAAGGGATGGCCGAAAATAATCCATCTGATATGCAAGAGCAGAATGCTCCACGTACTATGTATGATTATGCTAAACATAATTTGATAGGAGCAGAATCCAGTATTGTTAGGCCCGCTATAGCTGCTAATAATTTTGAATTAAAGCCTAACACAATACAAATGATTCAACAATTCATTCAATTTGATGGTTTATAGGATGAGGATCCAAACACTCATATATCTAATTTTTTAGAATTCTGTGATACCTTCAAAATAAATGGCATTTTTGACGATGCCATACGTCTTCTGTTATTTCCTTTTTCATTAAGAAACAAAGCAAAGCAGTGGTTGAACTCGTTACCATGAGGGTCAATCACCACATGGAAGCAAATGATCGAAAAATTTCTTTTATAATATTTTCCACTAGCCAAAATGGCTAAATTTAGGAATGATATATCTTCTTTTGTGCAGAATGACACAGAAACATTATATGATGCATGGGAAAGATATAAAGATCTCCTAAGGAAATGCCCACACCACGGATTACCTTTGTGGCTTCAAGTCCAAACCTTTTACAATGGTGTGAATTCTCCAACAAGGCAAATGATTGATTCATCAGCCGGTAGAACTCTGAATAATAAAAATCATGAAGCTGACATTGAGGAGATGTCATTGAACACCTATCAATGGCAAATTACAAGGGCTAAACCAAAAAAATCACCAAGTTTTAACATAGATGCAAAGGACAATGTTGTCAACACAAATGGAGTTAATGAATAAAAGCTTGATAATTTATGTTCTTCACAGAACATCTAGTCATGCAATGAGAAGCAAGCGGGAATGTGGTAAATTCTGAGTACCCACCTTACCAACCAGGAGCAAAAACGAAGCGACAAACTATATAGGTAACAATTTCAGATCTAATAATAATCCTTATAGTAACACTTACAATCCAGGTTGGAAGAACCATCCAAATTTTTCGTGGGGAGGACAAGGAAATCAAAGGTAGTAACCTCTTCCAAATTACCAAAATCAACCTTATCCACCGAAAATGAAGCCGAGTCTTGAAGAGATTTTGAAAAAGTTCATGGCAGACACAGATGCCCGTCTCCAAAAAACTGATACAACGCTTGATAACCAAGGAATATCGATCAAAGAAATCAAGGAACAAGTCGGGGAAATCACTAGGTCAGTGGGACAACTCACAAAGCTTGTTTCAGAACATCAATAAGGACGTCTACCAAGCAACACATAAATAAACCCAAAAGAACAGATACAAGCCATCACATCTCAAGAGGATATAAAGGTAGACAAGCCCATCCCAGTACAAGAAACCATGGAAGAAAAAGGTAAATAGAGGTAGCACAAGAAAAAATAGTAATTAAAGAGTACTACCTTGAATACCTTATCCCGAAGCATTGAAAGGAGATGATTCAGAAGAACAATTCAGTAAGTTTTTAAAACTTCTAAAGAAATTACACATTAACTTACCTCTTCTTGAAGCTCTTTTTCAGATCCCCGATGCAAGGAGATTTTTAAGACAGCTCTTAACAAACAAACGCAAAATAGATGAAGAGCACCATGTGGAACTTAATGCAACATGCTCAGTAATGCTACAAAATTGACTACCGCAGAAATTAAAAGATCCAGGGAGTTTTACAATTCCATGTTTAATTGGTAGTTTAACTATTGATAATGCATTAGCTGATTTAGGGGCAAGTATAAATGGCATGCCTTATACACTATTTAAACGACTAGGTCTAGGGAAGCCCAAACAAACTAGGATGAGTATCCAACTAGCTGATAAAACTGTTAGAATTCCTAGGGGCATTATTGAAGACGTTTTAGTAAAAATCGATAAATTCATTTTTCCAGTAGATTTTGTTGTTTTAGACATGGATGAGGAAAATTCAATCCCTTTAATTTTAGGAAGACCTTTTCTTGCAACTGCCAAGACTAAAATTGATGTTGCTACAGGAGAACTCATACTTCGTGTAAGAGAAGAATCAGTCAATCTTCAAGCTCTCGACTCAGGCTGAACCACAAAAGATGAAGGTAAGAAAGTCGTTTCAATAGATAATCAAATTATTCAACCTCCATCACAGGAAACATCACGAAGCATCAAAACTGAGCCAACACAAAAGTGTACGATCAATAATTTAGAAGAGCAGAAGATATACACCAAAGAAAAGCCGGATCCACACGAAGTAAAACCTAATGAACCACCAAAAGTGTAACATCCGGGGATTAGGGGTCACGCATTTTATTTATATTTATGTGCTAGTATACTCTGGATGTTGTTTGTGTGCATTTGGGGGCTTTGAAAAACCTTGGGGTTAGGTAGGAGCCTTAGTGAAAATTTTTATTTTTTAAGCCTTTAGGGAGAGTTAGGGGAGTTACGCCTTAAGGGTTTTAATGTGGGGTTTATGGACACAAGCAAGTGGAGTGGTGGAGTGGCAAAGTGATGCCTAGGAGCAAGGGGGAGTTGCATCAAAAGGGAGTTCCAAGGGGGGAGAGGTTCGAATCATGTTAACAGCAAGGGAGCTTTGTTTTAATTTGCTTTTTACGTCTGAAAGGGAGGTATTGGAGAAGGCTAGGACACTTCAAGGATGAAGTGTGGATTGATTCAAACAACTCAAATATGCGGCTATGAGGGGAGATAGGAGTTGAACTCATTCAAACTCCTTTGAATGGGTGATGTAGAAAGAAATTAGGAGGAAAAGAGTGGATTTATTAGAGAGGGAAGGTGGTGGCCGAATGTGGGACTTTAGGGGGTGGCATATTCGGTTTTGGGAGGCATTATGTGTGCCAAAATTCCTTAGAGCATAGGTTCATTTTGTGGCATTTTCTTTTTCTCTTTTCTAGTGTTTGTGCTGAAAACCATTTGGCATTTTCTTTCTTTCTCTCTTTTTGACCCTTAGCCAAAACTTGGAAGACCATTAAGGTCACTTTTATTCTTCTTCTTCTTCTCATCTTCAAAACCCGAAAGTGTCAACCTTGGGAGTTCTACATTCTGTCAGAGCCGAAACCTCCATCATTGATCTTCTTCAATTTTCTTTTCCTTCTAAAAATCATATCATCTAGTGACCATTCTCTCTTTTCCCATATCTTTTATTTTCGATACTTGTTCTTCTAGTCGAATATTTCACTTTTGGTGGTTACACTTCTCGATTGTCATTTGCTAGTAGAAATGCCATCATCCAGTCTTTGCCTACTCCTCCAATCGATTTCTAGTATAGGGGTAAGGGGTTTCTCTTCTATTTGAATCTTGTTCTTTTCTTTTTTGGTTGCCGAAACCAAAAGTTTAATCTTGGTTCTTATGTGTGGCCGAATCTTTGAAGGGTGAATTTGGGTCTTCTGCTTGAAGCTAGCGTCAAGGGTAGTGGGGATCTTCCAGGACTTGTTTAACAAGGTAAGAGGGTTACATCTCTCATTCGTTCAAAGGCTATTTCGGGTGGACAATGGGTGGTTAGGCCGATACTAACATGGGTTATTGTAGGGTCTCAACAACCTTTAAGTTCAAGTGAATAGTCTCCGGATTCTGTCGATTTCGATAAGGAGTATCCCATTCTAATATTCGTTAAGTCTTTGCTAATTATTTCATTTCAACGTGTTAACTGGGTCATCTGATCAAGACTCTTTTCGATGAATGCAAATACCAGCCAAGGAGAGAAAGGGGTTGAACACGTAGTCCCTATCCCTAAGTTCAAGAAGCATTCGATTTCAGCAGTTCGGGATTGGCCACCAGGGTATGAGCCAGCGTTAGAGCAAGATCGTAGGCAAGTAACGGTAGTGTCAGTTAGTGATAGCATCAACGTAGAGAGCGTGGTATTACGGGTTATCAGGTGTGTAGTTAGTACACTGTTTCTTTACTGTCTTTATTATAATTAATAAAATGCATGGGATATGTGTGTGGTGGTCGATTTAGTGGCTGTGGTGGTATTGTTACCCATAATGGGGTAATTTGGTAACCAGGTTAGTACATTTCTTATATCAAAATGTGGTTGGATATATGTGGATCTATGAAAGCATGTAAACAAAATATGTATATCTGGACATGTTCATATGATTTATGCCATTTCATCATGTTATGTTGCATGCACATGGGGTTCGAGATATATATTTCTAAAGAGGAAGTGTGTACATTTATGTACGTGGATTAAAAAATGGCCTCGCGCCTCATTGTGGTTTGATGTTGGCCTCGAGCCACATCGTGGATTGATGATGACCATGAGTCTCATCGTGGATATTGTGATTTCGATCACGTGGATAAGTGGCTAGACCACTAAGTGGACTTTGAGCAGCATGACTGTCAAAGAGGTGTGTAATGGTTGGAGGGTCGATTTAGTAATCCCCTGGTGTATGGTGGTTGGTTATACGGGTGGTGTGTAGCGGTTAGATATTAGGTTGGGTTGGGTTCCATTATGCATGATAATATGTTGTATGTGGACTTGATGTGGTTTTGGGGCTAAGCCCAATTGTGGAAATATGTGGATTAATTGCACACTGAGTCAAAATGACTTACCCTATTTTTCAACCAATGCAGGTAGTACATGATACTTTGGACCAGGCCGGGGAGGAGTCAAGGTGGCCATGCAAAAGCCGTTTTTACTTTTAAAGTACTTTATAAATTTTTAATTACTTTTTGGGATATTTTGCTGTAATAAGGCCATTTTAAATACTTTGGATTCATTTTAGGTTTTAAGTTGGATTTTCTATCAAATGATTAATTCATAAAGAAACTCAAAATACTGTAACATTCGAATTAAAATGGGGTTTTCAAAATATAGATTCTTATAAAGCTTTCGGGTTCCCAACAGTTTTTCTGCATAAATAATGATTTGAACTTGTACAACTAAGAAGTTTTATTTTTAAATAAATTAATAAGTTTGAACGAGAAACCCTCTTTAAACGAAGTTTCTGTCTTAGAATTTATAACCCATTTTTCACTTATGAAACCGAACCATTTTCAACCTTTTTCCTGTAACGTTTTGAATTCGACAGTCGTGTTTTGGGCTGGGTTTGGGGTGTTACAATTTTGATATCAGAGCTCGATTCTAAACTTCGAAATTGGTTTAAAAGAAAATTTTTTGGGAAATGGCTTTGTGGAAGCATGGCACCTGCGTCTCCGGCCCAAGTCCGCCAGGTAAGTATTCCAAATTTTTGTGTGGTATATATGAGTGGGCTTGATGGGTTTCATGGGATGTAGACTATTTTAATTAGACTATGATGGACTATAGGTTTAGTTGAACAACTTTTTGAAAATCATAAGACTTAAACTGAGCAAACAAACCTGTGAACCAGTCGCCGAGTTAGGGTGTGGCAACAGGTGTAAGCATGTCTAGGACGGGATTCAAGGAGTGCTTGGTAGTTAAGAAGTCCGAGTGACTCACCTCCTCTTCGCTAAAATCCTACCTGATGCGTATCAACTATTCACCCTAACCATGAGGACTTGTTGACAGGCAAAACCTTATAATTAAAACCCAAAAAGGGACTAGCCACCCTGTTTTGTAAAATCCTAAGATGAACCCTAGTTTTTAAGTTCCCAAATTACCCTTGATTCGTAAAAATTACCCTAGTTTTGGAAAATGACCAAAATACCCTTGATTTACAAAATTATCGAAATACCTCCAAGTTGAAAATTACCAAAATACCCTATTTTGGCAAATCACCCGAAACTTTATTTTGGAAAATTATGAAAATACCCCTAGGTAGAGAAATGACGAAAATGCCTTAGTGGTGAATTTGAGTTTGTGGATGTTGATGATGAGTGAATATGATTCTCTGAATTAGGGCAGTAGACTTGAGACGATAACGCTGAAATCGAAAGAACCACTATCAAACTTCTTTTACATAAAATGGTTCACGGATAATTAGTAGAACAAAAGCTAATGCATAAAATTTCTTAAAATAGATTAGGACGCGACGATAGACATGAGTTCTAGGGGACGTGGATGTAATACACATGGGCGTGGTAGAGGTAAGATGACTGTATCGAAACCAGTAGGGTCTAGTCATGGATCGGGGAATGAAACGATGCCGCCAACTGTGGAAGCTGAGTTTCAAGATCAGACAGGTGGAGACGATACAGTGTCTCAGGCCATGCTGCGGGTTTTAGAGAGAGTTGCGGGATCAAACGTGGGTTCTGGGGCTAGGAAGTCCGTGTCTGAGTGACTTCGGTCGAACAGAGCTGAGGTATTTAGAGGTGTCTCTAAGGTCGCTCCGAACGTGGCAGAGTATTGGTTAGAAGTAGTCGAGAGGATCATGGATGACTGGACCGCATATAGTAGAAGAGAAGTTGAAGGCTACTGCTTTACTTGGGATGAGGCTTACCGAAGGTGGCTCACCACAAAGAGGGTACTCAAGCAGAATGAGTAGATTGGGGTTTTTTTAAGGTGAAGTTTGAAGGGAAGTACGTCGGGGCTAGTTATATAGATGTGCAGAGGAAGGCGTTCCTAAACCTAGCACAAGGGGGTAAGTCAGTAGCTGAGTATAAAGCAAAATTCTTGTGGTTGAGTCGGTATGCTCAAGGAATTGTTGCTATAAACTATGAGCACTGTGTGAGATTTGAGGATGGACTGTGGAATGAGCTACGAGTGTTGATAGCTCCCCAGCGAGAGTGGGACTTTACTATTTTGGTGGAAAAGGCTAGGATAGCCGAGGAGGTTAAGCAAGCTGAGAGGCAGGATAGGGATAAGGATAGGGGAAGGAATAAGAGGAGTTTTGGACCGACAACATCATCGGGGGGTTTTTAGAAAAAGCCTAGAGTTGAGGGACACTGCCGATTTCTGCGCCGCCATCGGAAATCGCCTCACGAGCAGTACTCAGTGTGGGAGGTCTCATATGGGGGAATGCTGGGGAAGGAATAAAGAGTGTTATAGGTGTGGGTCAAGGGACCATCTGATTAAGAACTATCCTCAGGACATGGCTAGGACCCGATCAAGAGGTCGAGGCGTCGCGCACTGGGTAGGGGTGGTCGGTAGATGCAGAGAGGACGTGGGCTGAACCGAGGTAAAAATAGTACTAGCCGAGGTCATGGAGCACCGGGTAGAGGTGTTGGGGGCTCAGATGCAAGATAGCCCAGGTTGGTTTACGCAGTCAACGTCGAGAGGAGGGGGATGCACCAGACGTTATCACGGGTACGTTCCTCATCTTTGGGTTACCCTTTACTGCATTGATTGATGTTGGGTCGACGCACTCTTACATTGCTAGCATGGTGTCTAGAACCTTGAATGTGGAACCTGAAATTGCCTCTAGGAAGATGTCTGTACTTAGTCCTTTAGGGCAATTAGTAGTGGTAGATAAACTCATTAGAGATATACCTTTAGAGGTTCAGGGGTCAGTATTTCTAGCTGACTTGATGGAGCTGCCATTCAAAGAATTTGACTTGATCCTAGGCATGAATTGGTTAGCAAGGTATCGTGTAAATTTGGACTGTGCTTCTAAGCGCATGTCATTGAAGACTCTCGAGGATGATGAGGTTGTGGTGATAGGTGAGAGGAAAGACTACTTGGCCAATGTAGTGTCTACTCTTAAGGCGAGAGGATGGTAAAGAAGGGGTGCCCGGCTTTCTTAATGTTTGTTAGTGCGTTGGATGCTAAAAAAGCCATTGTGGGGGAGGCTAGAATAGTAAAGGAATTTGTGGATGTGTTTCTGGAAGAACTTCCAGGGTTGCCTCCGGATCAAGAGGTGGAGTTTGGAATCGACCTTCTGCCAGGTACAGCGCCGGTGTCCATCGCTCCGTACAGGATGGCACCAAATGAGTTGGTTGAACTTAAAGCCCAAATCCAAGAGTTGTTAGATCGCGGCTTTATTTGACCCAGTGTGTCTCCATAGAGGCACCAGTGTTGTTCGTAAAGAAGAAGGACGGATCTATGGCATGTGCATAGATTATCGCCAGTTGAATAAGCTAACGATTAAGAACAAGTACCCGCTGCCGAGGATGACGACTTGTTTGACCTGCTCAAAGGGGCTGCGATCTTTTCGAAGATAGATTTGAGGTCGGGATATCACTAGCTTAAGGTGAAGGAAGCTGATATCCATAAGACGGCATTTCGGACTCAATACGGGCACTATGAATTCCTGGTAATGCCGTTCGGGTTGACGAACGCACCAACTGCGTTCATGGATATGATGAATCAAGTTTTTCAACCCTATTTGGACCAGTTTGTCGTGGTGTTCATAGGCGACATTCTGGTATATTCCAAGTCTGAAGAGGAGCATGGTGGGCATCTATGAGTGGTCCAGCAGATTTTAAGGGAAAGAAGTTGTACGCCAAATTTAGCAAGTGCAAATTTTGGTTAAGAGAAGTTACTTTTCTAGGTCATGTGGTATCGGCAGAAGGGATAAGAGTGGATCCTCGAAAGATCGAGGTGGTATTGGATTAGAAACTACCTAATTCAGTGGCGGAGATTCACAGTTTCTTGGGGCTGGCCGGTTATTACAGGAGATTTGTTGAAGGTTTCTCCTCCATGGTAGCACCTTTGACTAAATTGTTGAGAAATGAGGTACCTTTTGTGTGGACGGACAAGCAGCAGGAGAGTTTCAAGAAGCTAAAAAGGGTTTTAACTAAGGCTCCGGTTTTAATTTAGCCTGAGGCAGGGAAAGATTTTGTGGTGTATTGTGATGCTTCTCATACAGGGTTAGGCTGTGTACTGATGCAAGACGGGAAGGTGGTTGCCTATGTGTCTCGGCAGTTAAGGCCTCATGAGGTTAACTATCTGACGTATAACCTGGAGTTGGCTGTGGTGGTTTTCGCTTTGAAGGTATGGAGGCATTATCTGTATGGAGAGAAATCAGTGATCTACACGGACCATAAGAGTTTGAAGTATCTGCTGACTCAGAAAGAGCTGAACTTGAGACAGCGAAGGTGGGTGGAGCTGTTAAAAGATTACAACTGCTCAATTGAATATCATTAGGGAAAAGCGAATATGGTGGCAGATGCCCTAAGTCGGAAGGTAGTATCGGATTTGAGAGCGATGTTTGCGCATCTTAGTCTTTACGACGACGGGAGTTTATTAACGGAGCTGCGGGTGAAACCAACATGGTTAAGTCAGGTAAAAGAAAAATAGTTGGTAGATGAGGTTCTGAGTGCTAAGCTTTTGCAAGTACAGAGTGGGGGACTAGAGGACTACAGTGTAAAAACGGCGACGGAGTCTTGTGTTTCCAAGGTAGAGTTTGTATGCCAAAAGACGTGGAGTTAAGGTAGAAGATTCTTCGGGAGTCGTATAGTAGCCCTTATGCTATGCATCCTGGAGGGATTAAGTTGTATAGGGATCTTCGAGATCAGTTTTGGTGGCCTAGTTTGAACCGGGAAGTTACAAAATTTGTGGGGAAGTGCTTGACGTGTCAGCAGGTCAAAGCTGAACATCAAGTGCCTTCGGGACTACTGCAACCAGTGAAGATTCCACAATGGAAGTGAGAGAGAATCACGATGGATTTCATTAGTGGGCTTCCTCTTACGCCTACTAAGAAAGACTTGGTATGGGTGATTGTGGTTTGATTAACAAAATTTGCTCACTTCATACCTGTTCGTGTTGACTACTCTCTGCAGAGGTTGGCGAAACTATATGTGACGAAATTGTGAGATTGCATGGGGTGCCAGTATCGATCATATCAGATAGGGACCCTAGATTTATGTCGCGGTTTTGGAACGCGTTGCATCAAGCTTTGGGCACCAGATTGGACTTCAGCACAGAAGTTCATCCACAGTCGGATGGCCAGTCTAAAAGGGTAATTCAGGTATTAGAAGATATGTTGAGGGGATGTATTATCGACTTCAAAGGTAGCTGGGAGGAATTTTTGCCCTTAGCAGAATTCGCTTACAACAATAGTTATCAAGTTAGCATTCGGATGGCGCCGTATGAAGCACTGTATGGGCAGAAGTTTTAGACTCCTACTTGTTGGATAGAACTGGGTAAGTGTAATGTTTTGGATCCGGAGATAGTGGCAGAATTAGAGGAGAAGGTTAAGGTAATTCGAGATTGGTTGAAGGAGGCATCTGACAGACAGAAGTCGTATACAGATCTTAAGCAGAAAGAAATAGAGTTTGTAGTGGGTGATCAGGTGTTTTTAAAGGTTTCGCCATGGAAAAAGGTGATGAGATTTGGACGTAAGGGTAAGTTGAGTCCCAGGTTTATAGGACCTTATCGGGTTTTGAAGCGTGTTGGACCAGTGGCGTATCAGTTAGAGTTACCTTCAGAATTGAAACAGATGCATGATGTGTTCCACGTCTCGATGCTATGACGATACCGATCGGATCTGTCCCATGTGGTGCCGGTGGAGGAAGTTGAGTTGAATCCAGATTTGTCCTATGAGGAAGAGCCAATTCAAATTTTGGAGCAAAATGTGAGGGTGCTGCGGAGGAAATCGGTTCCTCTAGTCAAGGTATTATGGCGGAACCATGGTTCAGAAGAAGCTTCGTGGGAGCCGGAGGAGTCGATGAGACAACAATACCCTCACTTATTTTGACCAGGTAATTTCGAGGCTAAAATTTCTTTAAGGGGGGAGAACTGTAACATCCGAGGATTAGGGGACACGCATTTTATTTATATTTATGTGCTAGTATGCTCTGGATGTTGTTTGTGTACATTTGGGGCTTCGAAACCTTGGGGTTAGGTAGGAGCCTTAGTGAAAATTTTTGTTTTTTAAGCCTTTAGGGAGAGTTAGGGGAGTTACGCCTTAAGGGTTTTAATATGGGGCTTATGGACACAAGCAAGTGGAATGGTAGAGTGGCAAAGTGATGCCTAGGAGCAAGGGGAGTTGCGTCAAAAGGGAGTTCCAATGGGGGAGAGGTTCAAATCATGTTAACAGCAAGGGAGCTTTGTTTTAATTTGCTTTTTGGATCTGAAAGGGAGGTATTGGAGATCGGCTAGGACACTTCAAGGATGAAGTGTGGATTGAGCCAAACAACTCAAATATGCGGCTATGAGGGAGATAGAAGTTGGACACATTCAAATTCTTTTGAATGGGTGATGTAGAGAGAAATTAGGAGGAAAAGAGTGGATTTGTGAGAGAGGGAAGGTGGTGGCTGAATGTGGGACTTTAGGGGGGTGGCATATTCGGTTTTGGGAGGCATTATATGTGCCGAAATTCCTTAGAGCATAGGCTCATCTTGTGGCATTTTCTTTTTCTCTCCTCTAGTGTTTGTGCCGAAAACCATTTGGCATTTTCTTTCTTTCTCTCTTTTTGACCCTTAGTCAAAACTTGGAAGACCATTAAGGTCACTTTTATTATTCTTCTTCTTCTCATCTTCAAAAGCCAAAAGTGTCAACCTTGGGAGTTCTACATTCTGTCAGAGCCGAAATCTCCATCATTGTTCTTCTTCAATTTTCTTTTCCTTTTAAAAACCGTACCATCTAGTGACCATTCTCTTTTCCCATATCTTTTATTTCCGCTACTTGTTCTTCTAGCCAAATATTTCACTTTTGGTGGTAACACTTCTTGGTTGTCATTTGCTGGTATAAGCGCCATCATCCAGTCTTTGCCTACTCCTCCAATCGGTTTCTAGTATAGTGGTAAGGGGTTTCTCTTCTATTTGAATCTTGTTCTTTTCTTTTTGGTTGCCGAAACCAAAAGTTTAATCTTGGTTCTTATGTGTGGCTGAATCTTTGAAGGGTGATTTCGGGTCTTCTGCTTGAAGCTAGCATCAAGGGTAGTGGGGATCTTCCGGGACTAATTTAACCAAGGTAAGAGGGGTTACATCTCTCATCCGTTCAAAGGCTATTTCGGGTGGACAATGGGTGGTTAGGCCGATACTAACATGGGTTATTGTAAGGTCCCGACAACCTTTAAGTTCAAGCGAATAGTCTCTGGGATTCTGTTGATTTCAGTAAGGAGTATCCCATTCTAATATTCGTTAAGTCTTTGCTAATTATTTCGTTTTAACGTGTTAACTGGGTCCTCTAATCAAGACTCTTTTCGATGGATGCAAATATCAGCCAAGAGAGAAAGGGGTTGGACACGTAGTCCCTATTCCTATGTTCAAGAAGCGTTCGATTTTAGCAGTTCGGGATTAGCCACCAGGGTGTGGGCCAGTGTCGGAGCAAGATTGTAGGCAAGTAGCGGTAGTGTCGGTTAGTGATAGCATCGACGTATAGAGCGTGGTATTACGGGTTATCATGTGTGTAGTTAGTACACTTTTTTTTCTTGTCTTTATTATAATTAATAAAATGCATGGGATATGTGTGTGGTGGCCGATTTAGTGGCTGTGGTGGTATTGTTACCCATAAAGGGGTAATTCGGTAACCAGGTTAGTACATTTCTTATATCAAAATGTGGTTGGATATATGTGGATCTATGAAAGCATGTAAACAAAATATTTATATCTGGACATGTTCATATGATTTATGCCATTTTATCATGTTATGTTGCATGTACATGGGGTTCGGGATATATATTGCTAAAGGGGAAGTATGAACATTTATGTACGTGGATTAAATGATGGCCTCGAGCCTCATTGTGGTTTGATGTTGTCCTCGAGCCACATTGTGGATTGATGATGACCATGAGTCTCATCATGGATATTGTGATTTCGATCACGTGGATAAGTGGCTAGACCATTAAGTGGACTTTGAACAGCATGACTACCAAAGAGGTGTGTAGCGGTTGGAGGGTCGATTTAGTAATCCCCTGGTGTGTGGTGGTTGGTTATACGGGTGGTGTGTAGCGGTTGGATATTAGGTTGGGTTGGGTTCCATTATGCATGATAATATGTGGTATGTAGACTTGATGTGGTTTTGGGGCTAAGCCCAATTGTGGAAATATGTGGATTAATTACACACTGAGTCAAAATGAATCACC
Source organism: Gossypium rotundifolium (assembly GCA_025506655.1). Classification (NCBI taxonomy): domain Eukaryota; kingdom Viridiplantae; phylum Streptophyta; class Magnoliopsida; order Malvales; family Malvaceae; genus Gossypium; species Gossypium rotundifolium. Next base: position 14,368,345 of record CP106733.1, read on the forward strand.
CTATTTTTCAACCAATGTAGGTAGTACGTGATACTTTGGACCGAGCCGGGGAGGAGTCAAGGTGGCCATGCAGAAGCCGTTTTTGCTTTTAAAGTACTTTATAAATTTTTAATTACTTTTTGGGATATTTTGCTGCAATAAGGCCGTTTTAAATACTTTGGATTTATTTTAGGTTTTAAGTTGGATTTGCTATCAAATGATTAATTCATAAAGAAACTCTAAAAATACTGCAACATTCGAATTAAAATGGGGTTTTCAAAATATAGATTCTTATAAACCTTTCGGGTTCCCAACAGTTTTTTCGCATAAATAATGATTTGAACTTGTGCATCTCAGAAGTTTTGTTTTTAAATAAATTGCTAAGCTTGAACGAGAAACCCTCTTTAAACAAAGTTTCTGTCTTAGAATTTATAACCCATTTTTCACTTATGAAACCGAACCATTTTCAACCTTTTTCCTGTAACGTTCCAAATTTGGCCGTCAGGTTTTGGGCCGGGTTTGGGGTGTTACAAGAAGAGCTCATAGGAACATCAAATCACTTTAAAATAGGAGACCAGGTGCTGTTAGACAAAGCTGATCTTCACATCACTTCAACAGACTTGAGGGCAAAGGGAGAAATTCTTCCCAAGGTACACGAAATCTTCCCCCACAACACAGTCAAGGTAAGTAGCCCAAAATTTGATAAATTCAAGGTAAATGCTTTTCGACTCCAACTTTGTCATGAAAATAAAATTGCAAGCATGAGGAAGATATTCAAACCTTTAAACCTCCCCAAATTTTCAAACATGAGGACATCTAGCTTAAAACTATAAACGAAGCGCTTCTCGAGAGGCAACCCAACATTAACACTATTTATTTTCAAATTTGTTTTCGCTTTTTTCTTTCCATCTTTCTTTCCTAAGTATTTAGTTGGAAACTAACACAAAAGTGCAGATTTCAAGACCACATGGCCTTACACACGGCCGTGTTCGTAGCCGTGTGGACCATTGAAACTGCCACACTAACAAGAGCAGGGCCGTGCAAGTCAGTCCAACCACTCCCCAACGTCACGAGTCCAACCACCTTGAAGCACGAGCACCTAAAAAAATAGCACGATCGTGCCTCACAACCGTGCTAAGATACTGACTTATTTAGTATAGGAAGACCACGCCTGTGCAGTCCACCCGTGCTCCTATACTTGTTTTTTTAGGAACAAGCGTGCAAACCAACAAAACGAGCGTGGAAGGACAACATACCCCATAACACGGCCGTGCGATACGGCCATGTGAATCGACACACCCTCGCTACACGGGCGTGGGAATGTGCCAAATTTGAAATCCTATTTAAATCCCCACAGTCCATCCTCTTTGTCCCATCTTCTTTGTTATTCCTTTCTCTTTTCTTTCAAATTTTTCTTCCTATTCATAGGAAAGATCCAAGACACTTGAGCAACACAAAGATCATGCCGAAGAAACGTAAGCATCATCTCCTCAGAGGAGACCTCAACATGAGTTCATGCCGGCAGCTTCACTTAATTGACACGCCAAGGGTCTCGGAAACCTTTTGGATTCTAATTTTCTTTTATCGTCTCCTTTATTTTCCTTATCTTTACTTATTTCTTGCTTAAATTAATTTATTTCATATTAGTTTCTTGGTTTTAGGTTCTAAAGGCTACTTGGGAATCACACACCACAGCTTTCGAGGCTATCCAATTTCTTCATCTAGCAAATTTCTTTTCGGTAGCCACTCCATCAGGCCCATAGAAAACACCATCACCGCCACCAAAGACGCCAGGGATCATCCAGATTTCAGGAAGTGTCACTTTCTTCCTTCTCTTTTGATTTATCCCTTAAATGTCATTATTTATCTTTGTACATTGAGGGCAATGTACATATTAAGTGTGGGGGTAATAGTACCTAACTTTTTGCATAATTCTTAAAACCCTAAAATTAGTCTTGATCTTAAGTATTTTTCTCATATGATTAATTAAGATGAAATTTCTAATGATTTATGATCTTTATTGATATGTTTTAGAGTAAATCATAGTTAATTGTGCATTGATGATTAAATTAAAAGAATAATAGAGAATCGAGCATGATAAGTCTACTTTTTAAAAAAAAATTTGATAGGTTGTTGAACCTAATTAGAGTATCACCTTGAAGTTCAAAATTGATAAGGATTGATGTCAAAACACCCATAATTTTTTGTGAGATTTTGAGCCTTATAGAGCATATACCCTTTTTCATGCTCACTTTAATTGATTATGAGTGTGTCAACTTTGAACTATTATTCTAGAACTTTCCTCATTTATACATGTCGAGACCACATTAATGATTTGATACACTGAGATGATAAAGGCACCTAGGTTTTAACCCATTCACTCCACTAAAAAGCCTACCTACATAAATAACCCCCAGTGAACCCCATTGAATCCTAACAACCCCATTCGATGTAAATATTCATATTTAGTTCATTGTTTTTAGATTAGGTAATTAGTCAATTCAATCTCGATTTTAACCTCTAATTCAGCCTTTATCCACACCTTTTAACCCTAACCTGTTACAACCCTGATTAAAGTCCTTTTGATTTGTGTATCGTCTCATATACAGTGGTGGAGATTTGATTTTCAGGCAAGCCTATGGGATTAACTTTTCATGTTCGACTTAGAGTGCTTATTTCTTGAACCTTAAACACTTTGAGTGATTTGAGTGAATCTTCTGTGAGGATGTCAATCCTTGTCGATTTTTAATTAAAGGAAATTACTTAGATAATGGGAGATACTTATGTTTTCATGCTACAAAATCATGACTTATCTCGTTTGAAACTTTAGGGCTCTTTGAATTAAATTATCCATGTATAAATTATCTATGAATTATGATGATACATTATTAATAGGAATTATGAATTATGGAAAGTTCGTTTTAATTGTAAGTTGAGAATTTTGCTTGAGGACAAGCAAAAGCTTAAGTGTGGGGGTATTTGATCACTGCAAAACAGTCTAGTTTTAATATTTATAAAAGAGTGATCGAACCTGTAGACTGACTATGACAACGATAGAGGCAAGCGCACCTATCGAACAGTAGTATAGCTCAGGCAAGAATATCTTATCGATCCTAAGGAACCTAAAAGTACTACTACTCACTTTCTTTCTATTATTTAGCCTAAAATATGGAGTGATTAGTTTATTAATCTAAAATAAATGAAATACTTAAACTTAAATGCAAAGACAAAAGAACAAAACTTTGGGAAAAGACTTTGAAGAAAACTCAATTGAGAAAGACGATACCTTCGGGAAGAATCCACCTATGACTTCACTTAGTATCTACCTTTCAATTCATATGATTTCTTTTACTTAGCTTGATCCATGAGACTCCCTAACCTATATTAAACCTTCTCTCGAAGTGAATAACGTCTAACCTTATGTTAATTAGTGGAACTCTCGTTCTCTTATAATAAGCCCCTAAGGAAGCAGTAAATCGATCAATGGACTCCCATATTAGGTTTCACCCTAATCCAACAAAATCTCATAACCCTATCTCTAGGCGCCCAATCAACTCCGCTTAATTATGCTAGATCTAGTCTTAGGCAAGGTCTATTCCTCCTCCACCTAGGCACATCAGATAAATTTAAGCAACATAATTAAGAACAAACCAAGTATTATCATATAAACTGAAAGAATTAAATAACAAAATCCATCATAGGTTTCATCCCTTTCAGGTATCTGAGGGGTTTAGTTAATGATTAAACAAGAAAACATCTCAAGAGAAAAGATAAAACAAGACATAGGAAATCCTTAAAACCCTCTGAAGGAATTGAAGAGAAGATCCTCCGTCTTGAGTAGAACTCCGACTCTTCGAGATAGATCAATTGGCTATCTTCGAGACAATCCCTAAATGAGTAAAGTTCTGACAGAAAACTCTGCTAAAACCTGATGCCATTGAATTGCTGCCTTGGATTGTTTATATAGACGTTTGGGATGCTTTACTTGGCTCCTAAGTACTCGTAATTCGGGTATAATTCATCCTATGTGTTTGAGTAGACTTAGGATTACGTTTCTTGGGCTCCAAGCATCTTATTCTGAGTGAAATTGCTCTTTCTCGTGGTAGGGGCACAGCCTTGACATGCCGTGTAAATCGTGGTCCAGCCCGTGTATCCATTCTGTTGTTTTAGGCACGGCTTTGACATGCCCGTGCGATATATGGGTAGAGGCCGTGCTTCGGGTCTGCCAATTGGGGCATGATCGTGTACATTAGGGTCCAGGCCGTGTTAGGCTTTTTGTCGACGAGGCACGGTCATGTAAATCAGGGTGCGACCGTGTACAATCTAAATATTGGGGCACATTGTGTGGAATGAAGTCCAGGCCATGCCGACTTCTTGGGTTGGCCCAATTTGATTCGTTTTAAGCCCGTTTTACGTTCTTTTTATCCTTAGGTGTTCTCCTGAGTATAAGACATGAAAAGAAAGGATTAAGAGCATCTTTTTACATAAATTGAGGCCAAATCATCCAAAAGCATACTAAATATGGGGTTAAAATGTGTTACTTTTACGGTTTATCAAATACCCTACACTTAAGCTTTTGTTTGTCCTCAAGCAAAATTCTCAATTTACAATTAAAACGAACTTTTCAAGATTTATAATTCCCATTGACAATGCCTCATCATAATTCATAAATAATTTATACATGGATGATTTAACTCAAAGAACCCTAAAGATTCAATTACGATAAGTCATACCGTTATAGCCTGAAATCGTAGGTGTCTTCCTTTATCTAAGTAATTACCTTTGATTCAAAATCGACAAGGGTTGACATCCTCACTAAAGATTCACTCAAAGCACTTGAAATGTTTAGGGATCAAGAAAAAGCGCTCAAAAGTCGAACCTGAAAAGTTAATCCCATAGGCTTGCCTGAAAATCAAATCTCCACCACTGTATATGAGATGATAAATAGATCAAAAGGTTTTTATTAGGGTTGTAACGGGGCTAGGGTTAAAGGTGTGGATAAAGGCTGAATTAGAAGGTTAGAATCGAGATTGAATTAACCAATTACCTAACTAGAAACAATGAAATAATATAAGTACTTACATCAATTAAAAGCTAATAAGAATACAATAATATTTCAATATGAGCTCTTCTTCAACAATTGGAATTTAGATACATGAGCTCTAAACTTTGATTGATTTTTTTTAAGAACAAACCAAAATATTACATCATAAATGATAAATGTAACTATGGAACTAATATAATTCGGTAATTTAATCAAATTAAACCTCGATTAAAGGGTAGTCAAAAGAATGGTGATAACAAATATAAAGGGATTTTGGGTTGATATTAGTGGGTGAGTCAATAAAAAGGTTATTACGATTCAACGGGGTTCACTAGGGGTTAATTTGTGAAGGTAGGCTTTTTAGTGGAGTGAATGGGTTAAACTTAGGTGCCTTTATCATCTCAATGTATCAAATCATTAATGTGGCCTCAACATGTATAAACGAGGCAAGTTCTAGAATAACAGTTCAAAGTTGACACACTCATAATCAATTAAAGTGAGCATGAAAAAGGGTATATGCTCTATAAGGCTCAAAATCTCACAAAAAATTATGGGTGTTTTGACATCAATCCTTATCAATTTTGAACTTCAAGGTGATACTCCAATTAGGTTCAACAACCTATCAAAAATTTTTTTAGAAAGTAGACTTATCATGCTCGATTCTCTATTATTCTTTTAACTTAATCATCAATGCACAATTAACTATGATTTACTCTAAAACATATCAATAAAGATCATAAATCATTAGAAATTTCATCCTAATTAATAATATTAGAAAAATACTTAAGATCAAGACTAATTTTAGGGTTTTGAGAATTATGCAAAAAGTTAGGCACTATTACCCCCACACTTAAGGTGTACATTGCCCTCAATGTACAAAGATAGATAATGAAATTTATGTGCCAAATCAAAAAGATAAGTGGAAAGTAATACTCCCTGAAATATGGATGATCCCAGGCGTCTTTGGTGGCGGTGATGGTGTTTTCTATGGGCCTGGTGGAGTGGCTACCAAGAAGCAATTTGCTAGATGAAGAAATTGGGTAGCCTGTGAAGATATAGCCAAGAGATCTAGAGAAATAATAATAATACACTAATAATAAAAGATTAAGGAAATAAAACGAATGAGACTAAGAAGAGAACTAAAATTGAAAGAAAAGACTAATGGACTAAGGAGTCCTTATTGTTGGATGGGTTGCGAAGTGGGTGTGACTTCGAAGGATGTGTTGTGTGATTCCCTAGCAGCCTTTAGAACCTAAAACTAAGAAACTAATATGAAAGAAATTAAATTAAGCAGAAAAGAAGTATAGATAAGGAAAATAAAGGAGACGAGAAAAGAAAAATAGAACGGAAAAGGTTTTCGAGACCCTTGGTGTGTCAATTAAGTGAAGCTACTGGCATGAACTCATGTTGAGATTTCCTCTAAGGAGATGATGCTTACGTTTCTTGAATGATTTTTGTGTTGCTCAAGTGTCTTGGATTTTTCCTATGAATAGGAAGAAAAATTTGAAAGAAAAGAGAAAGAAGGAATAAGAAAGAAGATGGGAAAAAAAGGAAGGGCTGTGGGGGTTTAAATAGGATTTCAAATCTGGCACGCCCTACGTCCGTGTTCCAAGGGTGTGTTGATTCACATGGCCGTATTGCACGGCCGTGTTGTGGGGTGTGTTGTTCTTCCACGCCTGTTTTGTTGGTTTGCACGCCCATTCCTAAGAAACCAGTATAGGAGCATGGTTAGAATGCATAGGCCTGGTTTGCCCATGCTAAGTAGGTCAGTATCCATGATCACTCAGGCGTGCGTATGATCGTAGTGGTAAACGTATTTTGAAATAAAACAGTTTCAGTTAGAAGCAGTGATGTGTTTTTGAAAAATCACAAAAAATAGAAGAAAGGGAATTAGAAAGTGAATGAGATATCAAATAAAAGCCTATTGTGTCTATTTTGATAAGGAAGAAATGGAGAAGGAAAAGAAATTTTATATTCTGAGATATGTTAATTTTAGTGAGACTGGTTCTAAATGATTTTGTGGTTCCCTGATCTGTCTTGGAAAAATCGTATAAAATTGTAAAAAGTGAATTAAGCGTTATAGTTTATATGTAAAGATTCCTTAGTGAGTCTGTTTTCAATAGAAACAAGTGAGAACAACATATGAAAACTGTATAGTGAGATATTTGAATTTTGGGTAAGAGAGGTCAGAATCATTGACAGTGAAACAAGGGAAAATTTAAGCAATAAACTGTACTAAATTGTTAAGATAAAAATTCTGGAAAATTTTTTGTAAGAAGATATATGAGTTTAGTTTCAAGAAAAATTTACGGATTCAGATTTCAAGATTCCTACCAAGTTATAGTCAATTTAGTTAGTATGGCGCAGATGGATAGTTTAAATTGTTATGCCCAAATTAGTAGTTTAGTCTGGATTGCGAAATTACCGAATTACCCTTAGTGGGTAAATTGCCAAATTACGAAAATGCCTCTAAAGGGCCGAAATATGGAAATGCCTCTAATGGGCCGATTTGCAAAAGTGTTAATGGGCCGATTTGAGATATTGCTTTATGGGCTGAATGGACATATTGATAAATGGGCCAATCTGTTATTTTGATAAATGGGCCAACCTGTTATTTTGATAAATGGCCAATCTGATATTTTGATAAATGGGCCAATCTGATAATTTTTTATAATGAGCCGTACTTTTGTAATAAATATCCGAATAAATTATTGTGATTTGTTATGCATTATATACATGATTTGCATGGGATGGGATAATGATGAAGAGAAGTTCGTAGCTATGCTACATAAATCTGGTGGCTCTGCCACAAATCTAAAAATGGCAATGCCATATAAATTCGTTAATCTGGTGGCTTGTCCACAAATTTGATATAAATGGCTTAATGCCTACATTTGGTGTGTTAGCGGGTGGGTTGACTAAAGATCACCCACAGTGTGTTGGTTGGTACGGTGGTGTGTAGCGGATGGAAAACTAGGATTTGGTTTGGGAATTGCATATCATATGCATATTATATATGATACATTTATATTATTGTAAGCGGGCTTTGGCCCAATTAATTGCTTAATGGGATTTTGGCCTAGTGACAATGGTAAGTTGATTATACACTGAGTTCTTGTAACTCACCCCCCTTCTCTTAACCCTTGTAGGTAATGCTCAAGAATTGAGGACTTGGAGCCATGGATGACTCGGTGGAGGCGATGCTTGTAAATAACATTTTGAATATTAATAAACTACCTTTCTGTTTTATTTGATTACTTTTATTGTTTCGGGTTTTAAAGTTGTAATAAGGCCTCTGGACTATTTTTATTTTGCTTTATGTTTGGGATGTTTTTATTCTTCTTCCTAAATTGTTTAAAAAAGAATTTTCTAAAATATAAATAATAGTTTTCAAAATTGATTAATAAATGGATTTTATAGCAAACTTTTACAAATAATTTAACTCGGATTCTTTTTCAAAATTTCAACGTCATTTTCAAAAGTCCTGATTTTAAAGTCCACTACTTCGATTTTTAACTCATCAACCAACCTCTCAAAAATACTTGTATTTTATCTACGTTTCTGCAATGTTTTCAAAATGCTTCTGCAACTCTATTCCCAAATGTCATAATTTCCTAAATTGTTATTTCAAATATGTTTTCGCAACCAAAAGGTTTTTAAAGATAATTACGTTTTAAAGTAGATAACAATTGCTTAAGTGTTTTGGGTTTTAACAAAGAGACTGTAATTCTCAAACAAGTTTTTAGCAATCGCAAATGTAACATCCTAAAAATATGAGTATCGATATGTTGCATGTTTTTGGTGCTGAACTTGTGAATGATTAAATTTGTGTGCTTATATAGTCTTGAGAAAGCTTGGGATTTATTCGGTATTAGAATAAATTTTAGTAATGAGTACTTTATTGAAGTGGAACAAGTGACTCTGATGCTTAAGGGAATTTAATTGGTAAAAGTTTGCATAAGATAAGCTAGTGGCAAGGTGGAGTTGGCACCATAAGCATGTTTAGAGGGAAGAGGTTCGAATCTCATGGATAGCATTTTGGTGACTTTTTTTTTTTTTCACCTATATTGCATGTGTCAGTCAAACCTTACTTATGGAAGGTTGGATTTTTCTTTTATGGCAAGGTGATTATTGGATAAGATTGAGCTTGGGGAAAGGAAATCTTATGCTTATGGAAGGTAATGGGGACACAAGGCATATCTTAAGGGTTGTGTTTTGGAAAGTAGGAATGGCTAAGCTTGTCCATGAACTTGGACGGTTTTATGGACTAGGGGGTGGCTGAATTTTTGTGGTAGACTTTGGTAAGGATGTGTAGTTAGTGTGTAATCCCATTTGGTCATTTCTTTATTTTCTCAAAACACCTTTTCTTTTCATATTTTTTTTTTCTCTTTGACCGAATGTGCTTGATGCTTTGGGTAAACATCTTTGTTTTTCATCTTTTTGTCTTCTCCTTTTGACCATTTGGTCATATTTTGCCAACCTCTCAAGTGCTTCATTTTGTGTTACTCTCCTTTGTGCCAAAATACCAAAACACAAAAACCATTTCTTTTCTTCTTTCTTCCCCATTGTCGAATGCATCATTGTCCCAAACCCTTTTCTTTGCTCATCTCTTACCTTTGAAAATCGAATCATAAGCCTCTCATCTTTATTTTCTTGCTATCTCCATTTTTCTCATCCTTTAAACACAATATTTTTTCCTTCATATTTCTTCTATGGCCGAGTGTTAGAGACCATCTCCTTCATCGAAACTTTTTCCTTTCTTTGTTATATCATAGCCGAATTTTTCACACCTCATAGATTTTATTCTTAATCATTTGCTTCATTTCATACTTTTATCAATCATGGTGTAGTGGAGTGTCAATCATTTCTTCATCGATAGTAGATCATAGTCATCATAAGAACGCGTGGAAAAGGATTTCATCATTCAAGGTAAGGGATTCATTCTTTTTCGAAGGGGTTCTATGTTACTTCTTATTTGGTTTAAGATGGTATTGATTAATCGATTCTATCATAGGGACCCTATTAATCGACTTTCTTTTTGTGAACGTAAGAACTTCGTGATAATCAAGATAGGTTCAAAAAGAGCGGTGAATAGTGTTCGAAAGAGGGGTGGTTCCGCTATCCCCCCTAAATTCAAACGAAGGGCTATTTCGGTAATTCGAGATTTTCCACCGGGTTGTGGACCCTCATCCAGCGAAAATCAATTATTTGAAGTCATTCATACTCCTGAGCCTTTGTTTGTTCGTGGATATTCAACGGGTAACGAATCATCAATCGGGGAGAAACCACAAATAGAAGTTGTTCAAAATTTTGAGGGTAAAAGTTTAGAACGCTTATTTTTAAGAATAGTTTTGCAAATAAGCATTAGTGTTCTAATCCATCGTGATACGTGTTTAGGTATCGGCGAGCGGGAAAGTATAGTTCTCACCGTAATCAGGTGTGTAACTTCACACTTATCTTATGGGTTATATTATACTGTAAACATTAGAATAAAAATCGTAAACCCGGTAAAATTGGATAATACGGTATATTATCACTTTTTGTGTGAATGCATGAAACCGAAATTAAGGTTGTGGAACAAAATTACGGATTTGCCCTTAATGGGCTATTTTGTTAAAAAGTGATATTTTGGGCCATATGATTATTTTGATAAATTGGTCAAGTGAGAATATTGTGAAAAGGGCCTCATGTGATAAATGGGCCAAATTTGATAGATCTTTAAATGGGCCAAAGTTTGCTAGATCGTTAAATGGGCCAAAATTGCTATTTTGACTAATGGGCCAAATTGATAACTTGTAATATGGGCTTTTTGTTGAAATTTACCTTATGAATATATTGTTATGCATTATCTATATATACATGACTGCATGGGTTGGGATAATTGACGAAGAGAAGAATGGCCTGTTGCCAAAAATCTAGTTCGGTGACTCTGTCACAATGGCCTGTTGGAAAAAATCTAGTTCGGTGGCTCTGCCACAAATATTATAATTGGCTTAATGCCTGCTATTGGTGTGTTGGCGGGGTGGGTTGACTTGATCCCCACAGGTGTGTTGGTTGGTATGGGTGGTGTGTAGCGGATGGAAATTAGGCTTGGTTGGGAATTGCATATCATATGCATTATTTTTATATTGTACATTTGTAAATGGGCTCAAGCCCAACTAATTGCTTAAATGGTTTTGGCCCAGTGAACATGGTAAGTGGGTTACACATTGAGTTGTAACTCACCCCATTTTTCTTACCCTTCTCAGGTAATAATAATTGATGGAGGCTTGGGCTGGGAATGACTTCGTGTGGAGACCATACTACGAATGATGAGTTATAAAAACTTTGAACTTCTATTAAGTATTTTTATTTAAGTATTATTTCAATTGCGATGTAATAAGGCCTCTGGTATTATTTTTATGGATTTCTATTCGTGGATGGATTTTAATATGTTTTAGTTACTTAAATGGGGCATTTAATTCTTATAAATATTTTCTTCAACTTACGATAAAAAGGGTTTTTCTTAAATATCACTTACTCGTAAAATTTTCGTGAAAACTCTTTTATAAATTTATTTTAACCAATTATTTCTCTGAAAATCAAATTGTAAAATCGCATGTTTTAAAATCATAGTTTTCAAATAAATCTCAATTTTTGATAAACTCCATCTTCAAAAATCGTTTTGAAGAATTGTTTTCATTAAAAGCATTGATGACTGGACGAAAGTTCGAATTGTGTGGCATGCCAAGTTTGGTCTTTAACGCATAGGCCAATTTTGGAGTGTTACATTTTATGGTATCAGAGCCCAGTTTCAAAACTCGGCTGTGGTTTGGGTTCAACAACAATTTTTGTTTAAAACCTGCTTAAATTTCTAGACTTTATGTTTTTAAAGGGAGTATGGCACCACGAGCATCCAGCACCAACTCAAGTAAGTATTTGTATATTGAATGTTTAATATTGTTATATGATCATAGGAACACTCTAGAACTTCTAGTTTTAAGTGTTGAAAACAGTAGAGATTGAGACTATAGGATGTGATTGCGAAAATAACTTTATCTCTTATATCTTATAAAATATCGTTAATAAACACTAAAATAGTATTCTTATTCATAAAACTTATAATAGATAAAATCGAATTAGTCATTATGAGCACTAGAGAACATGGTTGTGGACGCGCCAGACGTGGTCGTGGTAGAGGATGAGGTGCTACATCCAGCGTCGGTCATATGTCAAAATGGATGCACTGCGTCACCCGGAGTGAAACCGGATCACATGACCATTTGAGAGAGGACAATGCTTTGACTCAAGCAATGTTGCGAGTCCTAGAGAGGATTCTTTGGGACTAGAACCGGTCCAAAGGTTAGTGGATCAATATCGAACGACTCAAGTCAAGTGGTGCCGAGGTTTTAGAGGTGTCTCTAGTGTAGCTCGAATGTTGCGAAATATTGGCTTGAGTCAGAACAAATTATGGATGATCCGAGTGCACCGTCGAAAGCGGCGGTGAGAGGAGCGGTGTCCTTGCTAAGGGACGAGGCGATCAATGGTGGCTTATGCTCGAGAAGGCACCGAGGTCAGTATTGGTTACTTGGGATTTCTTTAATGCTGCTTTCCAAAGGAAGTATATCAGGACAAGTTATGTAGATGCCCGGAGGAAGGAATTTCTGAATTTGGTTCAAGGAAGTAAGACGTGGCAGCTTACGAGGCAGAATTTCTTCGCTTGAGTCGTTATGCTCGCACAATAGTGCCGACGATCATGAGCACTGTGTACGCTTTGAAGATGGGCTGAATGATGAGTTGCGGGTACTGATAGCCCCACAACAAGTACGGACTTTTACCTCGCTTGTAGAGAAAGCCAAGATAGTCGAAGAGGCTAAGAATTTAGAATGCCAAAACCGGGAAAGAGTCAGAGGCAAGAGGGATTTTGAGTACTCAGGTTCTTCTAAAAGGTTTCAGAAGTGGCCACGGAATGATGAGTCAGCTCAAGCTAGAGCACCTATGACTATCAATCAGAGTCGAGAATGTGCCGACTGTGGAAGATGACACCCCGGGGAATATTGGAGAAAAATTGGTGCCTGCTATAAATGTGGTTCCAAGGATCATCAGTATAAGAATTGCCCTTGACGAACTGATATGACTCGGGAAGCTCGTAACCCTGATGCTCAGCCAGCTAGGGGTACTCAGCATTCACCGAGAGGCCGTGGACCAGGTCATGGTGGTAATGGTAACGAACGTGGTCAAGGTGCACGGGGTCGAGGTAATGGATTTAGAGGTAACGCGAGGCAAGACAACCAAGATTGATCTATGCGGTCAGGCGTCGTGAAGATGGCGATGCACCTGATGTGATAACTGGTACGTTCTTCATCTCTGATGTACCTGTTACTACTTTGATAGATATCGGGTCTACCCACTCGTATATTGCTAGTGCCATATCTGGAAACCTAAATATTCGATCTGATATTATTGATAGAGAGATGATGGTAATTAGTCCTTTAGGACAGTCGGTAATAGTGAATAAATTGTTTAGAGACATGCCCTTAGAGATTCAAAGAGAGATATTTCTAGCGGACTTGATGGAATTGCCTTCCAGTGAATTTGATCTTATTTTGGGCATGGATTGGTTGGTGAAGCGCCGGGCGCAATTGGATTATGTCGAAAAATGGGTGTCAATAAGGACTGTGGATGATGAGGAGGTAGTAATGATAGGCGAGCAAAGGAACTTTTTGGAAAATGTGGTATCTGCTTTGAAGGCAGAAAAGTTGGTGCGAAAAGGGTATTAAGCATTCATAGCTTTCGTTAGTGCTTTGGATGCCAAGGATTATCGGTGGAAGGTGTGAGAATGGTGAAAGAATTTCTAGATGTCTTTCCCGAAGAACTTCCGGGTCTACCTCCAGATCGAGAAATAGAATTTGGTATTAAGCTTCTGCCCGAAATGGCTCCGGTGTCCATTGCTCCTTATAGAATGGCACCGAAGGAGTTGCGGAGCTTAAAGCTCAAATTCAAGAACTACTAGATCGGGGATTTATTCAACCAAGTGTGTCTCCGTAGGGAGCACCAGTTTTGTTCGTTAAGAAGAAGGATGGGTCAATGCGTATGTGCATTGATTATAGGCAGTTGAATAAGTTGACGATCAAGAATAGGTATCCATTGCTGAGAATCAACGTCCTGTTTGATCAATTGAGAGAAGCTTCAGTTTTCTCCAAGATTGATTTGAGATCAGGTTATCATCAACTCAAGGTGAAAGAGGCAGACATTCATAAGACGGCATTCCGAACTCATTATGGACATTATGAGTTTTGGTTATGCCGTTTGGTTTGATCAATGCACCAACTGCATTTATAGACATGATGAACCGAGTCTTTCAACCCTATCTAGACCGATTCATAGTGGTGTTCATAGATGATTTCTTGGTATATTCGAGGACTGAAGAAGAGCATGACTCACATTTGCGCATTGTGTTGCAAATTTTGTGAGATAAGCAGCTTTATGCCAAATTCGAAGTGTGAATTTTAGTTGAAGGAAGTGACTTTCTTGGGTCATGTGGTGTCAGCCGAAGGAATAAGAGTTGATCCTCGGAAGGTAGAGGAGGTGTTGGATTGGAAACCACCGAAGTTAGTGGCTGAAATTTGGAGTTTTTTGGGTTTGGCTAGTTACTATAGACGCTTTGTTGAGGGGTTTTCATTGATTGTTGCACCCCTAACTAAGCTGTTGCGTAAATGAGTACCGTATGTGTGGACTGTTAAACAACAAGAAAGTTTCAAGAAACTGAAGAAGATTTTGACGGAAGCGCCAGTTTTGATTCAACATGAGGCTGAAAAAGAGTTTATCATTTACTGTAATGCATCACACACGGGTTTAGGATGTGTATTGATGCAAAGTGGAAATGTGGTGGCTTATGCTTCTCGTCAGCGAGGCTGCACGAGGTCAACTATCCTATTCATGATTTGGAGTTGGCTGCGGTGGTGTTTGCTTTAAAGATTTGGAGGCACTATCTCTACGGTGAGAAGTCGATCATTTATACGGATCATAAGAGTATTAAGTACCTCCTTACCCAAAAGGAGTTGAATTTGAGACAAAGGAGATGGGTGGAGCTGTTAAAGGATTATGATTTTTCAATCGAGTACCATCCTGGAAAGGCTAATGTGGTGGAAGACGCGTTGAGTCGTAAGGTAGTATCAAAGTTAAGAGCAATGTTTATTCATCTCAGTTTGTATGAGGATGGTCAGTCAGAAAGAGTAATTCAGATTTTGGAAGACATGTTACGAGGTTGTGTGATTGACTTCAGAGGTAGTTAGGAGGATTTTCTACCGTTGGTAGAGTTCATGTATAATAACAGTTACCAATCCAGTATCCAAATGGTGCCCTATGAAGCGTTATACGGTCGTAGGTGTCGTACCCCTACTTGTTGGACTGAATTAGGGGAACGACAGCTGTTGGGTCCTGAATTGATATCTGAGACGGAAGAAAAGGTAAAGGTGATTCAAGCACGATTAAAGGAAGTTTGGATAGACAAAAGTCGTATGTGGATCTGAAGCGTAAAGATATTGAGTTTGTGGTGGGAGATCAGGTCTTTCTGAAAGTCTCACCTTGGAAGAAGATTTTCAGATTTGGAAGGAAGGGCAAGTTGAGCCCTAGGTTCATTGGACCGTACCGTGTGTTGAAGCGTGTAGGAGCAGTGGCCTATCAGCTTGATTTACCTCCGGAGTTGAGTCAGATTCATAGTGTTTTCCATGTTTCTATGCTGAGGTGTTATATATCGGATCCGTCTCACATAATACTGGTAGAAGAAGTGGAGTTGAGGTCAGACTTGTCTTTCAAGGAAGAACCAGTGAAAATCTTAGATTGCGATGTTAAGGTGCTAAGAAAGAAGACTGTACCGTTGGTTAAGGTTATTTGGCGAAATCACGGAGCGAAGGAAGCTACGTGGGAGCCTGAGGACGCAATTCGACAACAATATCCTCACCTCTTTTAACTAGGTAAATTTCGAGGACGAAATTTTTTTTAAGGGGGTAGAGTTGTAACATCCTAAAAATATGAGTATCGATATGTTGCATGTTTTTGGTGCTTAACTTGTGAATGGTTAAATTTGTGTGCTTATATAGTCTTGAGAAGGCTTGGGATTTATTCGGTATTAGAATAAATTTTAGTAATGAGTACTTTATTGAAGTGGAATAAGTGACTCTGATGCTTAAGGGAATTTAATTGGTAAAAGTTTGCATAAGATGAGCTAGTGGCAAGGTGGAGTTGGCGTCATAAGCATGTTTAGAGGGAAGAGGTTCGAATCTCATGGATAGCATTTTGGTGACTTTTATTTTTTCACCTATATTGCATGTGTCGGTCAAACCTTACTTATGGAAGGTTGGATTTTTCTTTTATGGCAAGGTGATTATTGGATAAGATAAGCTTGAACTTGGGGAAAGGAAATCCTATGCTTATGGAAGGTAATGGGGACACAAGGCATATCTTAAGGGTTGTGTTTTGGAAAGTAGGAATGGCTAAGCTTTTCCATGATCTTGGACGGTTTAATGGACTAGGGGGGTGGCCGAATTTTTGTGGTAGACTTTGGTAAGGATGTGTAGTTAGTGTGTAATCCCATTTGGTCATTTCTTTTTTTTTCTCAAAACACCTTTTCTTTTCATATTTTTTTTCTCTTTGACCGAATGTTCTTGATGCTTTGGGTAAACATCTTTTTTTTTTTTTCATCTTTTTGTCTTCTCCTTTTGACCATTTGGTCATATTTTGCCAACCTCTCAAGTGCTTCATTTTGTGTTACTCTCCTTTGTGCCGAAACACCAAAACACAAAAACCATTTCTTTTCTTCTTTCTTCCCCATTGTCGAATGCACCATTGTCCCAAACCCTTTTCTTTGCTCATCTCTTACCTTTGAAAATCGAATCATAAGCCTCTCATCTTTATTTTCTTGCTATCTCCATTTTTCTCATCCTTTAAACACAATATTTTTTCCTTCATATTTCTTCTATGGCCGAATGTTAGAGACCATCTCCTTCATCGAAACTTTTTCCTTTCTTTGTTATATCATAGCCAAATTTTTCATACCTCATAGATTTTATTCTTAATCATTTGCATCATTTCATTCTTTAATCAATCATGGTGTAGTGGAGTGTCGATTATTTCTTCATCGATAGTAGATCATAGTCATCATAAGAACGTGTGGAAAAGGATTTCATCATTCAAGGTAAGGGATTCATTCTTTTTCGAAGGGGTTCTATGTTACTTCTTATTTGGTTTAAGATGGTATTGATTAATTGATTCTATCATAGGGACCCTATTAATCGACTTTCTTTTTGTGAACGTAAGAACTTCATGATAATCAAGATAGGTTCGAAAAAAGTGGTGAATAGTGTTCGGAAGAGGGGTGGTTCCGCTATCCCCCCTAAATTCAAACGAAGGGCTATTTCGGCAATCCGAGATTTTCCACCGGTTTGTGGACCCTCATCCAGCGAAAATCAATTATTTGAAGTCATTCGTACTCCTGAGCCTTTGTTTGTTCGTGGATATTCAACGGGTAATGAATCATCAATCGGGGAGAAACCACAAATAAAAGTTGTTCAAAATTTCGAGGGTAAAAGTTTAGAACGCTTATTTTTAAGAATAGTTTTGCAAATAAGTATTAGTGTTCTAATCCATCGTGATGCGTGTTTAGGTATCGACCCCTATTTCACTGTTTGAGAATTCTGACCTATCTTTAAAAAACTCAGTTATTTCATTTTAAAAATTTCAATAATGTTCTCAAAATGAAAAGTACCAACATCTCATCGTAATCGGTGTGTAACTTTACACTTATCTCATGGGTTATATTATAACTTAGTAAGTACTCGTAATATTAGTGAAACTCTAGTAACATTAAACATATCATACCTTACTTACTTACCGAGCCTTTAACTAGACACATTAGCTACGATTTACCTTGAACAACAATTCGGTTCTCCTTTGTAAACACATCATCCAAGCATAAAGCACTAGGCATTAAAGCCCGAAATAAATCACCGGCACAAGGCCTGCTAGGCACGAAGCCCAATATATCACCGGACTAAGCCGCTGAGGCACGAAGCCAAGAATATGTCACCGCAAGACTAAGCTGCCTTAGGCACCAAGCCGAATATGTCACCGGCACTAAGCCCTGCTAGGCTCAAAGCCCGATACAATATTATTATCATCTCACACATTACAAAGTAATGCTGCCCAAAATAACATAAATCACACATTATTCAAATCACTTTAACATACCAACTCGGTTAAAGATGTAACGACATTTCATTTCAAATTATTATCATCTCATACACATTACAATAATGCTGCCCAAAATAACATAAATTACACATTATTCACATCACTTTAACATGCCAACTCATTTAAAGATGTAACGACATTTCATTTCAAATTCACTATCACTTATAATTCACGTATATATCGAATAACAAACCAAAACACTTATTCACATCACTTTGAATAAAATTCCAACCAATCCGTACCAATACTTTCACATTCGCTAACACAAGGTTTTATACAAAATTCGTTGAATACTATCATTTAACACATTCATAAATAATTCGATAACCTATACTTGCTTAAGGACTTACCTTGGTTGTCGATGATATGCAAATCGGCTATTCGAGAACCTTCGTCTTTCCCCTATCTAAACTGCTTTTCTTTGCTCTTGATCTAAAACACATTAAAATTTAGCTCATTCAAGCACCATTCATCTCAATTTAGTCCCTAAGCATATAAATGGGCAAATTACTATTTTACCCCTAGTATTTCACAACTTTGTAATTTAGTCCTATTTGCATAACACACAAAATACACCAAATTAGCTAAAACTATACAAGGGCCGAATATTCCTAGGGACTTTACAAGTCCTCACATTTCATTTATTTTGCAAATAGGCCCCTCTAAAATTTTATTTTTACAATTTAGTCCTAAATACTCAATTTCATCAAAACTTCCAATGCAAAACATACTAATCTTTTACATATCTTTCATCTAAAATCATCAAATATCAAAAACCACATGAACACAACAATGGCCGAACATCAAGCATGCTTAGATTCAAAAATTACAACATGGGTCGGTTACGGTTCGAAGCAACGATTTTAAAAACGTAAAAATTATTAAAAACCGAAATCAAACTAACCTTGAAATCAAGCCTCAAATTGCCGAAATTTAAAGAACACAACCCTTTTTTTCTTTCTCAACATTCGCCTTGAGAGAATGAATAATATCATGGCTTTTGTTTATGTTATTTTAACATATAATAAAGAAATTATTAAATTACTAATATAACCTTTAATATAAAATAAAACTAACATATATACTAAGGTTATTTTTGACATAAGCCACCCACTAACTCTAAAATGGGTTATTTACCCTTTTAATGCTTCATATCAAGAAGCCATGCTCAAATAGGCTACCGTAGCGTTAGAATAAAAATCGTAAATTCGGTAAAATTGGATAATACAAAGATATTATCACTTTTGTGTGAATGCATGAAACCTAATTAAGGTTGTGGAAAAATTACGGATTTTCCTTAATGGGCTATTTTGTTAAAAAGTGATATTTTGGGCCATATGATTATTTTGATAAATTGGCCAAGTGAGAATATTGTGAAAAGGGCCTCATGTGATAAATGGACCAAATTTGTTAGATCGTTAAATGGGCCAAAGTTTGCTAGATCATTAAATGGGCCAAAATTGCTATTTTGACTAATGGGCCAAATTGATAACTTGTAATATGGGCTTTTTGTTGAAATTTACCTTATGAATAGATTGTTATGCATTATCTATATATACATGACTGCATGGGTTGGGATAATTGACGAAGAGAAGAATGGCCTGTTGCCAAAAATCTAGTTCGATGACTCTATCACAATGGCCTGTTGGAAAAAATCTAGTTCGGTGGCTCTACCACAAATATTATAATTGGCTTAATGCCTGCTATTGGTGTGTTGGCGGGGTGGGTTGACTTGATCCCCACAGATGTGTTGGTTGGTATGGGTGGTGTGTAGCGGATGGAAATTAGGCTTGGTTGGGAATTTCATATCATATGCATTATTTTTATATTGTACATTTGTAAATGCGCTCAAGCCCAACTAATTGCTTAAATGGTTTTGGCCCAGTGAACACGGTAAGTGGGTTACGCATTGAGTTGTAAGTAACTCACCCCATTTTTCTTACCCTTCTCAGGTAATAATAACTGATGGAGGCTTGGGCCGGGGATGACTTCGTGTGGAGACCATACTACGAATGATGAGTTATAAAAATTTTGAACTTCTTTTAAGTATTTTTATTTAAGTACTATTTCAATTGGATGTAATAAGGCCTCTGGTATTATTTTTATGGATTTCTATTCGTGGATGGATTTTAATATGTTTTAGTTACTTAAATGGGGCTGTTTAATTCTTATAAATGTTTTCTTCAGCTTACGTATAAAAAGGGTTTTTCTTAAATATCACTTACTCGTAAAATTTTCGTGAAAACTCTTTTATAAATTTATTTTAACCAATTATTTCTCTGAAAATCAAATTGTCAAATCTCATGTTTTAAAATCATGGTTTTCAAATAAATCTCGATTTTTGATAAACTCCATCTTCAAAAATTGTTTTGAAGAATTGTTTTCATTAAAAGCATTGATGACTAGACGAAAGTTCGAATTGTGTGGCATGCCAAGTCTGGTGTTAAACACATAGGCCGATTTTGGGGTGTTACAGCAAAGATGGTTTTGAAAAAGAACACTTCCATGTGACACGCTAGATTCGGGCCTAACTTCTAGGCCGGGTTTGGGGTGTTACAACTTCTACCGATTGGACCGTCGTATGTTACGAGCTTCTGCGTGCCATTCCAGATAACATTTATGGAGGCCAGATCGATATGGGCTGGTTACGAGACACATTCCCGAGCCGAATAATGGTTTGACTGAAATAGAAAGAATACGGTATACTCGGGCATACATTCTTCAGATGATTGGAGGATATCTGATGCCGGACCTGTCTCAAAACCTCGTACACCTGAGATGGCTGCTGAAACTTGTTGATTTTAGAGTAGCCAGTGAATTGAGTTGGGGGTTTGCCGTGCTATCAAAATTGTATTGGGAGATGTGCGGGCCGACGCAGCCGAGTAAAGCGAAAATTAGAGGTTGCCTATCACTACTGCAGTCATGGGCACGATTTCGATTTCCATTTTTATGTCCTCGAGTCGACCACCCATATACATTCTCACTCATAACGAGGTAAATTTAATATTATATTCTACAATTATTACATAGATTTAAAGTATAATTGTACGCTAAAAATTTATTTAATTAGGTGGAACAATTCGGTGAGTTATGTTGGAATACCTACCTCGCTTTAAGATATACGGCTTCTATTGGACCAACGGTCGGAATCACAAGTAAGTATTAAATAAAATGTATTTTTGAAATAAAATTGTCATTTCAAATTTCATATTTATAATTTAGTATTTCGTATTTAGTATTTAGTATTATGTATTATGTATATAACTAATATTTTGGTCATGTTAATATAGTTTCAATGGACACCATATGAGGATCCAGCAATTTGGGCAGTAATTCCGGAGGAGTTCTTGGTAAATCCAAACATTTGGCATATGAATGTCTCATTGATCAACTATGCCACCATGGAGATGCACCAATCAGATCGGGTTCTGCGATAATTTGGATTCCGACAACCGATTCCCGTGCCACCTGAGGTGCTCGATGATGAGCACGAAGTCGACTTACGGTAGTTGAACACGGATTGGCCAAGATTTTGGTCAGCATATATCGAGATGTGGGAGAACCGGAAAGTAGGCTTTAAGAATAAAATGTGGAGAAATATGACACAAAAGGAGTTGTGGACTAGTGGCAAATGGTGCCACATGGGAGACAAGGAAGTGACGCCATAGAGGAAGCAATGGGTCCAAGGTTCAAGTCTTGGCGCTTGCAATTCATTTTGATTTCTTTTTAAATGAACTTGGACTTTGGGCCATAGGCTAATATTTAGTTGCGCATGCTTTAAGACAAAAAAGGAGCTTGTGTTGTGGTGGCATGTAGCGTCTGGAGCATAGGAGAGGGCAAGGGTTCGAATCCCATTGCAAGTAAAAATGGATATTTATTTTGCTAAGTTGGGGCGGCAAGTGTTTGTGATGGAATTAAACTCTGCTGAAGGAAGGATACCACATCGGGAAGCTAGCATGACTGGAAGGTGAGAAGCTGGCTATAAATAGAGCAATCTATGAGGAAAGTAGCACACCTTGGTTGGCGTTTGGGCATAGGAGTGTTTGGAACACGAATTAACTCTAGATTCCTATCACCGTGTATTTCGCACTACTCTAGCTGTAGAGTGGCAAATACCGAAATGCTAGTCACACGACGATGGTAGCCACACGAGCCTGCAAGCACACGTGTGGGAGCTTTGAAGCGATAGTTGAGGCCTTCATGAGTGTTCTCATGGGTTTGTCTGCTTTGGGCCAAGTGGGCCCAATGGGCCCATGGGCCCATATGAATAAATTGTATTATTGTGTGGTAGATATTGGAGTAGTGTATATGAATCTCATATATGTGGATAGATTTGGGCTAATTGGGCCACACGAGCATGTGGACCCATTTGGGTTGAGAATGGGCCCTAGGCCCATTCGCATCGCTATCTCTATTTAGAATACTTTGGTTTAACTGGGCAAATCGCAGTTTGATCGCTCTAGTGAAGGTGACGGCGCTCGTGATTATTTAATACTCTACATGATAAGGTGTATATCCGTATACACTGTTCTGATTGTTAATCGGTTGAAAAACTGAAGGTGCGTATATTGTAATATCTTGATTGTTGACGGTTATTATGCCGAAAAGCCAAAATACTGGCGAACGATGCCATACAAGCGTGCGATCATACGTGTGGTGAACCGAGCTCATGAAGCGTGAGTGTGTGAGGAGAAAGGCCACCATGAGCGAATTCATGGGCTTGGGCCGTAGTGGGTCACTTGGGCTGGAATGGGCCCAATGGCCTAGGGCCCGCGAATGCAAGTCAACTGTTAAATGGGAAATAGAAAGGCTTATCATGCCGCGCACATTACTTAGGTGTTTTGGCCCACGTAAGGCCGAAAGGGGGCCGTGTGGGCCCACACAGACGAAATGTCCGTGATGTGATAAGTTATTGATTTGGGCTATGCCATTGCATAGCCGTGGTTGTTTCTAGGCTAAATGGGCCACACGAGTGTGTGGGCTCACTTAGGCAGGGTGATGGGCCCTAGGCCCATTTTCACCATTAAGTCAAATTAGATTTCCTAAGTCGCTCGAGGCGACGGTGGACCTTTTGTTGGGTCGTTAATACCTTGGTTTACAAAATTACTGAAATACCCCTGATTTACAAAATTATTGAAATACCCTCGATTTGCAAAATTACTGAAATACCCTCGTTTTGCAAAATTATTGAAATACCCTTAGTTTGTAAAATTATTGAAATACCCTCAGTTAGTAAAATTACTAAAATACCCTTAGTTTGCAAAATTACTGTAATACCTCTAGTTTACAAAATTACTGAAATACCCTTAATTTGAAAAATTACTAAAATACCCTCAATTTTTAAAATTATTGAAATACCTTCGATTTGTAAAATTACTAAAATACCCTCAGTTTGTAAAGTCACTAGAATACCTCTGATTTGTGAAATTACCGAAAGACCCGTGATTTATAAAATTACTAAAATACCCTTGGTTTACAAATTACTAAATTAGCTTTGTAGGGTAGAATCACCGAATTACCCCGTAGGGTAGAATTATTGAAATACCCCTGTACGGTAGAATTATTGAATCACCCTTGTAGGGTCGAATTATTAAATTACCCCAGTAGAGTAGAATTACTAGAATACCACTAAAGGGTAAGATTATGAAATACCCTTTTAGGGTAAAATAACTATTTTGCCCTTGCAGGTAAATGACTGGTTAGGACTATGACTGAACTAATTGTGAATGTAAGACTGTGTTTTAACGGATTTGACTGTGGTCGTGTGACTGATGTGTTTTTAATATGTGTGTAAATGATTGTTACTGAACATGGCCATTGTAACATCCTAAAATTGGGCCTAGGAGAATTGAGCCCAATGGGCCTTAGGCGTAGTAGCGTTTAAAATTTTTTGGAGAACAGGAGATCGGCTTAAGTGCAAGTTGGACCTTTTTAGATAATTGATTTTGGAAGGTTAGGGGGCTTCTATGAAGTCCCATGATCAAATATTGGCTTTGGGGAATTTTTGGTTTTAGGTGAAAAAAAAAACTGAAGTTGGCAGGTAGGCCTTAAGAATAAAATATGGAGAAAAGTGACACAAGTGGAGTGTGTGGTGTAGTGGCAAAGTGACGCCACATAAGAGACAAGGGGGTGACACCACAAGGAAGGAAGGAGGTCCAAGGTTCAAGTCTTGGATTTTGCATTTTGGTTTTCTTTTTACTTGGATCTTAGAATTTGGCCATAGTTTATATTTAGTTGCGCACGGTTTAAGACACAAGAGGAGCTTGTGGCTTAGTGGCAAGTGACGTGAATTGGCTGAGGGGAGAGCTTGGGTTCGAATCTCATGAGGAGCAAGGGAGTATTTATTTTGCGGATTGGACGGTAAGAGTTTTAGTTGAATTTAAACTCTATTGACGAAGGGATCCCACATCGGAAAGATATAAAGAAGGAAGGTGAAGAGCTAGCTATATAAAGAAGGATGTCAGGAGGAGGGTTAACATACCTTGGTGGGCGTTGGGCAGGAGTGGTCACAGTGCGGTTTAGCACCGAGTCCTATCGGTGTGTAACTCTCTACTCTAGTAGTAGAGAGCGGCAAATGCCAAAAATACCGATCATCGCAATAGTAGCCACACGAGCGTGCGGCGAAAGACGTGGGGCTTCGACGCGATAGTTAAGGCCATTAGTAGTATTCTTGTCGGTTGGGGCTACTTGGGCTGCGATGGGTCGAAGTGGGCCTAATGGGCCCGTGGGCCCAATTGGAATAAATTGTATGATGATATAGTATATAGTGAGCTAGACTAGGTGAAACCAATATACGTGGCTAGATTTGTGTTAGATGGGCTACACGAGCGTGTGGGCCCGAATGGGCTAAAATCGAGCTTTAGGCCCAATAGTCTGGTGACGATCGAAAATGGTAGCCGAGTCTCTCAGGGTAACATTAAATCTCCAAGAGGGCCATTGCAGGTGCGAAATTACGAAAATACCTTTGGTGGAAAAATTACGAAAATACCTTTGGTGGGTAAATTACGAAAATACCATTGGTGGGTAAATTACGAAAATACTTTTGGTGGGTAAATTACAAAAATACCCTTGGTAGGTAAATGATGAAAATACCTTTGGTGGGTAAAATTACGATTATACCCTTAGAGGTTGATTAGCATGATTATGTTGTTTTATGTCTATCTGATTATGATGGTAATTCATGTTATACTTATATTTGATATATGTCTAGCATACATGACATACTGCATACACGAATTATTATGTCATATTGCATGGGTATGATGAGAGGAGGGGAAGATTGATATCTGTGACTTTGGGTCACCAAAGGGTTTGGCAACACCAAAGGTTTGGTACCATAGTTGATATTCGTGACTTTGGGTTACGGAGGTTTGGCACCTCATAGCGACTCGTCCCAGTGGCTTCGCACCATTGTGGGTTGGCCCCACATTTGATAAAACGGGATTGTCGCCAGTGATTTGGTATCACAACGTGGGTTGGCCCCACATATGGATTATTCGTGACTTTGGGTCACCAGTGGTTTGGCACCACATTATATTGATATCTGTGACTTTGGGTCACCAGTGGTTTGGCACCACCAGTGGTTTGGTACCACACTAGGTAGAATCGGGAGTTTTGGATGGTTAGGTTTTGGGTTGCATGACATGCATATTTTCATATGAAATTGTGGAAGGGTTTAACACCCGTTGGATAGGGATTTACACACTGAATCTTGATGACTCACCCCTTAGTTAAATTTTACAGGTAATCATTAGATCACGGATTTGGGAGCTGAGGTGGACTCGTGGAGGCCATACATATGTTTACTCGTAAATTCATTTCTTTTATTTGGACTTTTTTTTACTTGGGTTTTTGTTATGTAATAAGGCGGTATTTCACTTGGTTTCAGCTTTCAATTTGGTTACTGCTTATTATTAAATGATCAAAATGGGATTTTCCTAAAATGATAATAAATCATTTCTTATTTAAAATTACTTAAACTCAATTTTTCACAACAACTATAAAGAATACGAGTTTTTTTAACGAACGCACAGTTTTTAGACATTCCTTTCATGTGACATGCCAGATCCGGTCGTAACGTTTAGGTCAAGTTTGGGGTGTTACAGCCATTTTGCATACATGTGTAATGATTAAGCATGACACGACATATTGCATGGGGTTGGGACATTGATACGGAGAAAGTACTGTACTGGTGGCTATGACACGTTTTACTGATTTAGTGGCTTCGCCACGTATACTGATTCTAGTGGCTCAACCACGTATACTATTATTAGCAGCATTGATGTGTTGATACTAGCAGCTCGGCTGCGTTATTGGTGTGTAGGGCTGGGTGGGTCAACTTTGTCCCCACATGGTGCGTAGGGTTAGTAAGGATGGTGTGTTGGCTGGATTGGGTGGGGTGCATCCTCATACTGTTGCATATCTATTTGTGAGATCTATCACTGTATTGGGCTTAGGCCACTTGTTCTACTATTGGTTTTGGATAGGCCCAATTGATTTTGTTATGGGCTGTGATGCAAATGATATTATAGTGGGCTTTAACCCACGTATGCTCTGAACTCGAATCTGTCTCACATCGTTAAAAGGCTTTGGCCCACTATTTCGATTTAGATATCTTGATTATTACTTTAGTAAGGGCATTACACACTGAATTTTCATAAACTCACCCCATTTTTAACTGTGCAGGTAATCCTCAGCCTTAGACGGATCAAAGTTGGGAGGGACTCGGAGAGGACCACACACTGCTGATGTTTTTTGTTTTGATTATCTACTTTTAAATATTTTGATTTGGGGTTGTAATAAGGCCTCATAAAGTTTTTGGACTTTAAATTTTAGATTAGTTTTATTTTGATTTATATCTGTTAGAAGTAAATCACAGTTTTTCCAAAATGTTAACTGTTTTTAAAACAACACTACGTTTTAAAAACATTTTCGAATTGGTTTCGCGACTTAATCTTTTTCGTAAATCAATTACTTTCAAAATTAGATTCTGCAACTGAAAAGATGTTTAATAATTTTCAATGTACCACATTTAGTATGCTTTTGGATGATTTTATCCTTGATTTATGTAAAAAGGTGCTCTTAATCCCTTCTTTTCACATCTTATACTTAGGAAAGCACCCAAGGATAAAAAGAACGCAAAACGGGCTTAAAATGGACCAAATTAGGCCAACCCAAGAAATCGACACGGCCTGGACTTCATGCCACACGGCCATGCCTCGATAGTCATCTAGACCACGGCCTCACCCCTATTCACACGACCATTTTCCCATCGATAAGTTCACACACGGGCGTGCCTAGTGATCTATACAGCCATGCCCAAAATGATAGAATCGAGACATGACCCAACCACGATTTACATCGGCGTGCCCTATGGCCGTGCCCCTGCCATAAGAAAGAACAATTTCACTCGTATTTGGATGCTTGAAGGCAAAAAAACACATTCCTAAGTCTACTTAATCATTTAAGTAGGAATTCTACTTAAATTAGGATACTTAGGGGCCAAGTAAGGCATCATAAAGTCTATATAAACACCCATTTGGGCAACTTGAAAGGGGGAGTTTGGCAAAAGCCGAAATAGCGTGAGGATTGAGCAGAGTTTTTTGCCAAACCTTTCTTGTTTAGGGATTGTCTCGAAGATAGCCAATTGATCCATCTCGAAGAGTCAGAGTTTTACTCAAGACGGAGGATCTCCTCTTCAATTCCTTCAAGG
The DNA here is from genome assembly GCA_025506655.1 of Gossypium rotundifolium. Lineage (NCBI taxonomy): Eukaryota > Viridiplantae > Streptophyta > Magnoliopsida > Malvales > Malvaceae > Gossypium > Gossypium rotundifolium. The sequence continues at coordinate 14,396,310 of CP106733.1, forward strand.
GGTTTTAGGGATTTCTTATGTTTTGTTTTATCTTTTCTCTTAAGATGTTTTCTTGTTTAGTTATGAGCTAAACCCCTCAGATACCTGAAGGGGATGAAACCTATGACGGATTTTGTTATTTAATTCTTTCGGTTTATATGATAAATACTTAGTTTGTTCTTAATTATGTTGCTTAAATTTATCTCGATGTGCTTAGGTGGAGGAGGAATAGACCACGCCAAGAGTAGATCTAGCATAATTAAGCGGAGTTGATCGGCTGCCTAGAGATAGGGTTACGAGAGTGAAACCTAATATGGGAGTCCATTGATCGATTTATCGCTTCCTTAGGGGTTATTATAAAGAGAACGAGAGTTCCACTAATTAACCTAAAGTTAGACGTTATTCGCCTTGAGAGAAGGTTTAATATAGGTTAGGAGTCTCACGGATCAAGCTAAGTAAAAGAAATCATATGAATTGAAAGGTAGATAATAAGTAAAGTCATAGGTGGATTCTTCCCGAAGGTATCGTCTTTCTCAATTAAGTTTTCTTCAAAGTCTTTTCCCAAAGTTTTGTTCTTTTGTCTTTACATTTAAGTTTAAGTATTTCATTTTTTTAGATTAATAAACCAATCACTCCATATTTGAGGCTAAATAATAGAAAGAAAGTGAGTAGTAGTACTTTTAGGTTCCTTGGGTTCGATAAGATATTCTTGCCTGAGCTATACTCACTGTTCAATAGGTGCGCTTGCCTCTATCGTTGCCATAGTCAGTCTACAGGTTCGATCACTCTGTTATAAATATTAAAACTAGACTGTTTTGCAGCGATCAATATATCAAACACACAAGTAAACATCCATGAACTTACATTCATCACCTAGGGGTATTTTTGTCTTTTCACTACCCAGGGGTATTTTTATAATTTTAACCTACAAAGGTATTTTCGTAATTTTCCAAAATAGGGTTTCTTAGTGATTTTGCAAATTAGGGGTATTTTGTTAATTTTGCAATTAGGGGTATTTCGATAATTTTAGTAAATTAGGGGTAATTCAATAATTTCTCAAACAACGGTACTTTGGTAATTTTTCAAACAAGGGTATTTTGGTCATTTTCCAAATTCAAGGGTATCTCAGTAAAGTTTCTCAACCTAGGATATTGTGGATAATTTTACCAAATCAGGGACATACAAGTTATTTTTTAAAAAATAGGGTACTAATCCCTTTCGAGTTTTAGTTATAAATTTTGGCCCGTCAACAAGTCCTCTCGGTTAGAGTGAACAAACACTACGCACCAGGTAGGATTCCAGAAAAGAAGAGGTGAGTCACTAGGACCGCTTAAATACCAAGCTCTTCATGGATCCAATCCTAGACATGCGTATGCCTGTTACCACACCCTAACCCTGTGACTTGTCCACAGACATGCTTAATTAGGGAAATTAAGTCTTGTGAAGTTTGAAGTATTGTTTAATCTAAGCCTAAGGTCCATTATTGCTATCATACTAGTCTACGTCCATAAGGCCCATCAAACCTATCATACATATCACATCAAAGGTTAGAATACTTACCTGGGTGGATCGGGTGCCGGTAGACTCGAAGGCCATATCTTCCAAAACTTTTCTCAAACTTACATCATTTTTACAAACCACTACTGGACCCATTTCACAGCCCGAGTTTTGAACTGGTCTCTGATACCAAAAATGTAACACCCCAAACCCAGCTCATACGTCATTACCGGATCTGGTATGCTACGGGTTCAATTCTTGAAAACTTTGCTTCGATGGGTTTTTAAAATTTCAATTTATTTAGTCATTATTTAAAAAAATAAAAGAAACTTAAACTTTTATGTTGAGTGGATTTGAGAAGCCCATTTATCACTCCATTTTATTATTAAGACTTTGGGCACACATAGGTTTATAAACATGTGACATATTAAAGTAAAATAGAGTAAAACAAGTAACAAATAAATTGGAAACCTAAGTTATGGGGCCATATTACAAAAATATATTCCCAAAAAAAAAACAATAATAATAATCCATAATGATAATGAAAGTCTTGATGGCCCCTCGAGTCTGCCTCAGCTCCCGTGTCCACGGTCTATTGCTCATCTGTATAGTGGGAAAAATAAAAGGGCGAGTCACCAAGACTGTAATATCCTCAATTAGGGGTTATGCATTTAGTGCATAATGCAAGTGTTAGCATGCTTTAGTGAGTGTGTTTGGAGGTGTTTGAGGGGCTTTGGAAACTCTAGGATGGAAGAGGAAGCTTTGGAAAAAAATTGGAAATTTTAAGTTAAAAGGGGAATTGGGCTAAGGAGGCCTTATGAATAATTGCGAGGGATTTTGGACATGAGAGCCGGCTTGGTAAAGTGGCTGCAAGGCACCACTTAAGGGCCTTGGTGATGACGCCATGAGCAGGGGAGAAGGTCCTGGGTTCGAGTCCTGTGGGCAGCATAAGCGTGTTTTTATTTTTGCAAGTTGGCGTTAAGGGTAAAGAAGGTCTTAAAAAGAATTGTGGGGGGATTATGACACAAAGGAGCTAGCACCAAAGTGGCTGGTAGCGTGTGGGGGTTCCAGCAGGTCTCATGTTCGAAACTTGGGGGCAGCAAATGGGTGGCTTTCATTTTGTACATTTGCATCAAAAAGGGAACTAGGCTAAAAAGGCTTTAAAGGAAATTCGTGAGGGATTTATGACACAAGGGTTGGCCTGGTAAAGTGGCAGCAGGGCGCTACTTAAGGCTTGGGCAAGTGACGCCTCAAGCAATGGGTAGAGGGCCCAGGTTCGAGCTGCGAAGGACGCAGGAAGGAGCTTTTATTTTTGCGTTAAGAAGGCGCCTGGCGAAAGAGGGTTTAAAAGAAATTCTGGGGAGTTTATATCACAAGCAAATACTTTGGCAACGTGGTGGGGACGTTACTGCAGCTTGTGTCAAGGGCTCCAATGTGTCTCGGGTTCGAGGCTTATGAGCGAGAAGGGAATGTTTTATTTTGCTTTTGCATCAAGGTAGAGTTGGAAGGAATTGGACGGCACATGGAATTTCAATTGGATAAGGATTTGGCTTAATTCTCCCATTAATATTCGGCTAAGAGTAGGATAATTGTAGTTTTATTTATTTATTTTATTATAGGATAATTATGGTTTTATTTAGATTAAATGAGATTTTATTTTATTTATTTTAGTTTAATAGATAGATAAGAGATAATGTGTTGGATTAATTATTTTATTTGTTAAGAGATAAAATAGGAGTTTAAGTTGGGAGTCAAATTCTTTTAGAATTTTGGCTAAGCTAGGAAATTAAAGATATGAGAGTGATGGCCAAGAAAGGGGACTCTCTAGGCTTAGTAATTTCGGCAAAAGGAGGAAAACTAAGGCCATTCAACATTCTTTCAACTCTTCTCTCTGCCGAATTTCCTAGAGCATCTCTTCTTCTTCTTTTTGTTAGCCAAAGCCGAAAACTAAAGTAAGCCTAGCCGAATTCTTCATAGCTTTTGTGATCTCCATTAAACTCGAATCCATAAACTCCTCAAGATACCATCATTAGCCGATTTCTTTATACCAATCAAAAGCCTAAATCAAGATCCTTCTAGCCTACATAGCCGAATATTGCTAAAGGTTCAAGCAAGGATTGCCGATCTCTAAAGTAAGGGTAAGATCTCATTCGGTTTCATCCTTTTCTTTTAAGATTTGCCAAATCTAGGACTAACCCCATTAATATCTTGTTGCCAAAACTTTGAAGAGATCTTTCGGGATTTACTAAGTGTCAACTACAAGGAAGGAGAAATTCTTTTCCGAAGGTACACCATCGGCGCGTGTTCCTAGTTATTCGGTGAGTTTGGGATTTAAAATCCACAAGGTAAGTATTTATAGCATTCGCCAAGGCCATGTTAAGTAAATAGATGTGTTTCATTAATATTTAAAAGCCAAACTAATCTATTCAAGTAATCTAGTGATTGCCGATTTCAAGAAAGAAGGATACAAAGTTTTCGCATTTGATTAGACATCAATCGGCAACAAGGTAAGGATTTAAGTGTACTAATCCTCATCGATTTGGTTTTATGGCGAATGGCTCTTTACTAAGTATTAAGTGATTGATCAAATGTAGAGATTTAAGATCTAAGGCATTAGATCAAGCTTTTCGGGATTTGGAGTGAACTTGCTAAAGCGAATCAGGTGTGTACCCCACACTATCATTTAATAAGATTTATGGCTAAAATTTAATATGAGCATGTTTATAAGAATGTGAATATGGCTAAGATACCATGCTATGGTACAAAATTACTCAGGTATGTTTCCTACTCCTACTAGGATTATGAATATATGTTATTTTTAACATGTGAAAAGTGATGAGAATGTGAATTAAAGCATGATATGCATGATATGTATGATATGGGGCATATGGGATATTATGAGAAAGGGGAAGTGAACGTGGTGACCTAAGACCACGATATCTGAATGTGGTGACCTAAGACCACGATATCTGAATGTGGTGACCTAAGACCACGATATTTGAATGTGGTGACCTAAGACCACGAATATTATAAGGGCGATGAGCACATCGATTGCAGCGACTACCTTCGATGGTGTGTAGCGGATAGAGGGTTAACTTAGTAGTCCCCACGGTGTACAAAATGGTACGGGTGATGTGTAGCGGATGGCATATAGGTTTGGGTTCGGGTTGCATCATTATTTCCTATCTGTTATATGAATATGCATGTAATATGTGAACATATACCTAAATTGTTAAATGTTAGTGTTGGTTACACATTGAGTCTGCTTGACTCACCCTTGTAGGATTATTTTTCAGTGACGATCAAGAATGGACCGGGTCGATGGAGCTTAAAGGTGGCCATGCAAAAGAGGAATTTATTCAATTTGGATTTTCATTTTATTAAGTACTTTGAATTTTTTTTTTTTTGGGAATTATTTGATGTAATAAGGCCATAGTAGAACTACTTTACTTTGCTTTTATTTATTAAGCTTACAAACTTTTATTTATTAAAAGATTAAGTAAATTTATTTTAAAACAAAGCCTAAACGTTTTGTCACCTAAAATAAAGGATTTTAATAATGAAATAAACTTGTTTTCAACTCAAGCCCAACCCAAAACAATCTTTCTTTCAAAACACACAAGTTTTTCCTAAGTAACAAAAGAATTTGAAACGGTTTACGCCGGGGAACATACCAGATCCAGTCAAGGCTCGTGGGTCGGGTTTGGGGTGTTTCAATTTGGTATCAAAGCCCAGTTTTAAACACTCGGCCTGTGGTTTAAGGCCCAAAACATTTTCAAAATCTAGCCCAAAAGGAATTTTCTCAAAAATTTTTAGGTTTTCTGGCATGGCACCTAAGTCTCTGACCCGCAGTCCACCAGGTAAGTACTTCTGACTTCTGAAGTGATTTGAATATGTGAAATGTATGGGCTTTTATGGCAACGTAGATTAGTGAACTAGGATCTGTTGAACCCTAGGACTAGTCTACTCAAAAACACAAGTACATAAGACTAAAGACCATTAGACAAACACAGTGGTTAAGTCGTAGAGCTAGCGTGTGGTAACTATTGTGCGCATGTCTCAGGAGTGGATTCATGAAGAGCTTGGTATTTAAGCAATCCTAGCGACTCACCTCCTCTTTACTCGAATCCTACAGTGCGTGAGTAACTGCTCACCCTAACCAAGAGGACTTAGTCATCGGCTAAACCAATGATTAAAACCCAAAGGGACTAGCCATATTTTTATAAAAACCTTACTTTTAAAATCCTTAAATTAACCCTTCGATTTGCAACAAAATCTATTTTGAAAATTTCTCCAAAAAATTTTGGTTTGCCAAAATTACTAAAATACCCCTAGGCGTAAAATTACAAAATGCCCTTGGTTTCTAAAATTACCATATTACCTCGATTTTAGTAAAATTTATCTATTTTGTAAAAGTTTCCAAAAACTCTATTTTACTTAAAAATTCAAGGTACTTTGATTTGGGAAAATTACTAAAATGCCCTGTGTTGTAAATTAATAAAATACCCTTAGTTTTAAGATTTTTAAAATACCTCGACTTTTGCTAAAATGTTTCTACTTTACAAAATACCAAAAACTTTTGTTTTACAAATATCAAGATACCCTGATTTGGAGAATTTATGGAAATGCCCCTAACTTCTAAAATTACCCAAATAACCCCGATCTTCAAAAATTTCTGCAACAACACTGATTTGGAAAACAAATTCTCAGAAACAACCTTCAAGTTTATAAATTCCAAAATATCCTTGATTTATTAAGATTTACAAATTTACCCGGGTTAATTACCAAAATACCCTCAGATTTCAAAATTTCCAAAATACCCCGGAATGCAAAATTTTCGAATACCCTTATTGACAAAAACACCAAGGAACCTTATTTGGACAAATTACTTAAAAATACCCACAGAGGATAAATTACGAGAATACCCTTGGGATAGAATGCATGTAATGTCCAAGAGTGAATGTGTATGTGAGATACTATGGAATGGATGTGCTTTTTGTGAATTAAGATAGAAGACTTGAAACTTTGAATGATCGAAGGAACCCCTATTAAACTTCCTGCCATAAAACTTCTTGTAAATAATCAGTGGAATAAGGGCTAATTCATAAAATTTCTTAAATCAGATTAAATCGTGACGTTAGAAATGAGTTCTCGGGAACGTGAACTTAAAAAAAAAATTGTGCCTAGGAAGTATGATGGCTCTATTAAGATCAGAGTGTGCAGCATAAGCGTAGCGCGGTGAGTTATGATGTTCGATTATTCGATAGTAAGTATGTAATTTTGAGGACGAAATTATTTTTAAGGAGGGTAGAACTGTAATATCCTCAATTAGGGGTTATGCATTTAGTGCATAATGCAAGTGTTAGCATGCTTTAGTGAGTGTGTTTGGAGGTGTTTGAGGGGCTTTGGAAACTCTAGGATGGAAGAGGAAGCTTTGGAAAAAAATTGGAAATTTTAAGTTAAAAGGGGAATTGGGCTAAGGAGGCCTTATGAATAATTGCGAGGGATTTTGGACATGAGAGCGGGCTTGGTAAAGTGGCTGCAAGGCGCCACTTAAGGGCCATGGTGATGACGCCATGAACAGGGGAGAAGGGCCTGGGTTCGAGTCCTGTGGGCAGCATAAGCGTGTTTTTATTTTTGTAAGTTGGCGTTAAGGGTAAAGGAGGTCTTAAAAAGAATTGTGGGGGGATTATGACACAAAGGACCTAGCAAGAAAGTGGTGGCAGCAGTGGGGGTTCCAGCAGGTCTCATGTTCGAAACTTGGGGTAGCAAATGGGTGGCTTTCATTTTGTACATTTGCATCAAAAGAGAACTAGGCTAAAAAGGCTTTAAAGGAAATTCGTGAGGATTTATGACACAAGGGTTGGCTCAGTAAAGTGGCGTTAGGGTGCTACTTAAGGCTTGGGCAAGTGACGCCTCAAGCAATGGGTAAAGGGCCCAGTTCGAGCCAAAGACGTGAAGGAGCTTTTATTTTTGCGTTAAGAAGGCGCTAGCGAAAGAGGGTTTAAAAGAAATTTTGGGAGTTTATATTACAAACAGTAGCTTTGGCAAAGTGGTCAGGACGTTACTGCTGCAGCTTGTGTCAAGGGCTCCAATGTGTCTCGGGTTCGAGGCTTGTGAGCAAAGAAGGGGAATGTTTTATTTTGCTTTTGCATCAAGGTAGAGTTTGAAGGAATTGGACGGCACATGGAATTTCAATTGGATAAGGATTTGGCTTAATTCTCCCATTAATATTTGGCTTAGAGTAGGATAATTGTAGTTTTATTTATTTATTTTATTATAGGATAATTATGGTTTTATTTAGATTAAATGAGATTTTATTTTATTGATTTTAGTTTAATAGATAGATAAGAGATAAGGTGTTGGATTAATTATTTTATTTGTTAAGAGATAAAATAGGAGTTTAAGTTGGGAGTCAAATTCTTTTAGAATTTCGGCTAAGCTAGGAAAATAAAGATATGAGAGTGATCGCCAAGAAAGGGGACTCTCTAGGCTTAGTAATTTCGGCAAAAGGAGGAAAACTAAGGCCATTCAACATTCTTTCAACTCTTCTCTCTGCTGAATTTCCTAGAGCATCTCTTCTTCATCTTTTTGTTAGCCAAAGCTGAAAACTAAAGTAAGCCTGGCCGAATTCTTCATAGCTTTTGTGATCTCCATTAAAACCGAATCCATAAACTCCTCAAGATACCATCATTAGCTGACTTCTTTATACCAATCAAAAGCCGAAATCAAGATCCTTCTAGCCTACATAGCCGAATATTGCTAAAGGTTCAAGCAAGGATTGCCGATCTCTAAAGTAAGGGTAAGATCTCATTCAGTTTCATCCTTTTTCTTTTAAGATTTGCTGAAATCTAGGACTAACCCCACTAATATCTTGTTGTCGAAACTTTGACGAGATCTTTCGGGAAGTGTCGACTACAAGAAAAGAGAAATTCTTTTCCCGAAGGTACACCATAGGCCACGTGTTCCCTAGTTATTCGGTGACTTTCGGGATTTAAAATCCACAAGGTAAGTATCTATAGCATTCGGCCAAGGCCATGTTAAGTAAATAGATGTGTTTCATTAATATTTAAAAGCCGAAACTAATCTATTCAAGTAATCTAGTGATTGCTGATTTTAAGAAAGAAGGATACAAAGCTTTCGGCATTTGATTAGACATCAATCGGCAGCAAGGTAAGGATTTAAGTGTACTAATCCTACTGGGATTTGGTTTTATGGCCGGATGGCTCTTTACTAAGTATTAAGTGATTGATCAAATGTAGAGATTTAAGATCTAAGGCATTAGATCAAGCTTTTTGGGATTTGGAGTGAACTTGCTAAAGCGAATCAGGTGTGTACCCCACACTATCATTTAATAAGATTTATGGCTAAAATTTAATATGAGCATATTTATAAGAATGTGAATATGGCTAAGATACCATGTTGTGGTACAAAAGTACTGTGTGCGCTTCCTACTCCTACTAGGATTATGAATATATGTTATTTTAACATGTGAAAAGTGATGAGAATGTGAATTAAAGCATGATATGCATGATATGTATGATATGGGGCATATGGGATATTATGAGAAAGGGAAGTGAACGTGGTGACCTAAGACCATGATATCTCGAATGTGGTGACCTAAGACCACGATATCTCGAATGTGGTGACATAAGACCACGATATTTGAATGTGGTGACCTAAGACCACGATATTTGAATGTGGTGACCTAAGACCACGAATTTTATAAGGGCGATGAGCACGCCGATCGCAAATGATCGCCTTCGATGGTATGTAGCGGATGGAGGGTTGACTTAGTAGTCCCCACGGTGTGCAGGATGGTACGGGTGATGTGTAGCAGATGGCATATAGGTTTGGGTTCGGGTTGCATCATTATTTCCTATCTGTTATATGAATATGCATGTAATATTTGAACATATGCCTAAATTGTTAAATGTTAGTGTTGGTTACACATTGAGTCTGTTTGACTCACCCCTTGTGGGATTATTTTTCAGGTGACGATCAGTAATGGACCGGGTCGGCAGGAGCTTAAAGGTGGCCATGCACAGCAAGGAATTTATTCAATTTGGATTTTCATTTTATTAAGTACTTTGAATTTTTTTTTTTTGGGAATTATTTGATGTAATAAGGCCATAGTAGAACTACTTTGCTTTGATTTTATTTATTAAGCTTACAAACTTTTATTTATTAAAAGATTAAGTAAATTTATTTTGAAACAAAGCCTAAACGTTTTGTCACCTAAAGTAAAGGATTTTAATAATGAAATAAACTTGTTTTCAACTCAAGCCCAACCCAAAACAATCTTTCTTTCAAAACAGACAAGTTTTTCCTACGTAACAAAAGAATTTGAAACTGTTTACACTGGGGAACATACCAGATCCAGTCAAGGCTCGTGGGCCGAGTTTGGGGTGTTTCAAAGACTCAGTGTGAAAAACTTGAAAACACATAAAAGCCTAGGGCCCACAAACACATTATGGGCCTTGGCCCGCATGCAATGGTAACAAAATATGTCATGCATCATGGCGCATTCCAAAACCTAAGAGTCCATCCTCTACACACCCCAGTACCAACCGTTACACCGAGGGGATTTCTACAATCAACCCTCCATCTGCTACACACCATATCGGTAGCTGTGCTGCCTATCATATAGACCGATCGCTTATGCGAACCTTAGAAATACATTATAGTATTCGACAACTATGCTGCCTGTCATATAGACCGATCGCTTACGTGAACCTCAGAAATACATTATAGTATTCGACAGCTATATTGGCTGTGGCAACGCCACGATCGCCTCGCGACCCTACTCCCCTACCATAAATCCATCAATCAATCCCATCCCATGCATGCATACATACAAGAAACAAGTCATCAAGCCATCTAATAGATCTCATACTTTCACATGCTACAATTCACATAGAAAAGTTTCTATGGTACATACCGCATCCCATGCCCGCTTTTCAGGTAATACTACTATTCATATAGCCTTTCTTTCTGGCTTTTAGCCCTTAGAATACATATAATATATCAATGCTTATGTGTTAAGAATCTACACACCTTATTATGGTTACGATGACACCCTCTATGTCGACACTTTGTCGGTCGACACTGGTACCGCTATCTCGCCTAAGATGCTGTTCAAAAGCCGGTCCACAACCCGGCGGCCAATCTCGAACAGTGGACACTGCTCGTTTATTAAACTTAGGGATTGGGTTTACGGACCCAACCTCTCCTTTGCCTAATCCATATTTGATTCCATCCAAAAAGTCCTTATCAGAACTATTATAGCGAAATAGGGTTAAACCATATCATATGAGTTAATATCTCAATTATGATAGCGAATCTTAATAGGAATCTAAAGAAATCCATTACCTTGAGATCCCGAAATTGATAGGCTACTAGAGATTAATGGTTTCTAGCTTTTTAAGATCTGGATGATTCGATCTACTACGATTTCCCGAAGTGCTGCCCAAAAGAACATGCGATTAACGAAAGAGTCAAACTAAAGATAGCCTATCAATCTACTAGCCATTCGGCTATAGTCTCAAAACCGAAAGAGAAAAGAATTTGGTTCTTACCTTTACAGAGAAATCGGCACTTCAAGAAAATCCTAGTTTATAGAGAAATTGGCATAAGAGGAAAAGAATGGAAAAAGAAAGTGAATTAAGAGGTTTCAGCTTTTAGCAGAGAAATCAACAGAGAGAAAAAGGAATAGACAAAGGTATTCGGTTATGGAGATGAGAAGAAAGTTGAGAGGTTTCAATTTTTGGAAAAGAAAAGAGAATAAAGAGTGTAGAGAAGGACAGAGAATTTCTACACAAAGAATAGGGTTCAAATGCCAGAATTTGAAGAGATACACTGCTATTTATAGGGAATTTCGGCACTTACCTATCAAATGCCGAAATTGCCCTCTTCTGAAAACAGAGACTAATTGACAAACATGGGGAATTTTGACACCCCTTATGCCACATCAAAACCGATTCTTCCTCCCCACAGAGTTGGTATTTCGCCAACTCGCTACAACAGATAACTCCCATCTTTTCTCCTTAATCTACTCATAACTAATATCAAGACAATTATCTATATTATTCAACAGATAAATCTCCCTATTTTTAAGCCTTGTTGCTGTCCAACCTTACCCACCTATATACCAAAATTTAGCTAATTAAAATTAAAGGAATTGGTGTAACACCCCAAACCCGGCCCATGAGTCCCGACTAGATCTGGTATGTCATGGAGTAAAATAATTTGAATCCTTTTTGAGAGTCTGGTGAAAACTTGTTAAAATATGGCTAAGGGATTAAAACGGGGTTTGAAAACCTAGTTGGGCTTTTATAAACATGGTTGGGTTGATAAACTCTTTGGAAACATTTGATCATGTATTATTTTAAAATCGTCTGAGTTATTGGTGACTTGGTAAATTTTGTTACCCGATGGTAACTTCTTTGAAAACCCGTTAAATTTTATTAAGTTTGAAAAGGTTATTTTTATCCGGTTCACTTAACATTTAAAAATATCCTTTGTAGTATAACATAAGTAAAATAAAAACAGTAAATAAATATCCAAAATAATAATAATAGCGGCCTTATTACAATCCCAAAATAAAAAGACTTAGAAAATAATTAAGTAAACTTAACGATAACAAATTTAAATCCAACGATAAGCATGGCCGCCTCGAGTCCTCTCCGGCTCCACCTCCGCGATCTACTCATCTGCAAAATAGTAAGGGAAGGGGTGAGTCACCAAGACTCAGTGTAAATCCCACCCTAAATGCACTCATACACAATTTATTAATTAACATGCAAATATGCAACCCAACCTAACCATCCATACTCCTTAACTACCCGTGTGGTCAAAACCATTGATGACTTAGAGTCACAATTTAAATGATGGGGCCAACCCATTGTGTGGTCAAAACCACTGATGACCATAGGTCACAATATATCAAGTGTGGTTAAAACCACCGATGGTACCAAACCACTTTGGGACTTAGTCGCAAATTATCAACCGTGTGGTCAAAACCATCGATGACCATAGGTCACAAATAATCGATGGGGCCAACCCATCTTGTGGTCAAAACCATCGACGATATCCATAAAATCATCCCCTCCTCTCATCAATCCCACCATCACATGCTTATACATCAATTATCATATATCATGTCATAGCATTTAACATCATGTGATGGCATGCAAATCATATATCAAAATCACAAGTTAGGGGACTTACCCTAATCCATGCTTAGCCATAAGCAAATCACTACCAAAAAGGTAAATAGCAACAACATAATCATGTAAATTAATAAAGTGTGTAGTGAGTTCTTACACACCTGTTTCTACCACGAATCCTAGATCCCGAAGTTTTCAATCTTTAGTGCTTTATTCCTTGACCTATATTTGACCAATCACCAAAATTAGTACCATAGACCTATTCGACCAAATAGTAGTCCCGAAGGACTAATCGGACCTTTAATCCAAACCTGGCCCTTGGCCGAATGGAACTACTCACTTACCCCACTTACCGAAATAATTCGAAATCCCCGAATTATCACTTGGCTTGTCGAGATCCCTACCAAACACTTGTTAGAATCGGCTATAAGTGAAACTATGGGAAGTGGCCTATGGCCGAATAGTATAAGTGGCTTACCTTTGAGAAATCAACACCCGATAGTCTCCAACAACGCACCTTGTCGTTAACTACAACAAGAAATACCATCTTTGTGATTTTTATGACTCATTCGCCATCCCAAAAGAGAAGGAACAACTTTGATTCCTTTAAGGAAGAACATACTTACCCCAACGCCACTAGGAGAACTCCAAAGAGAGGTTTGACAACCCTAAGAGATTCGGCCAAGGCAAGATGGAAGGGCTGGAATTTTGACAAGAAAAAGAGGTAGGTTCGGCTAAGGAGAAGCAAGAGAAGCTGGAAGTTTTGAGCAAATTTTGGCAATGTAACAATGGGAGAATTCTGCCAGCACAATGAAGAGAGAAAAGAAGAAAAGAAATTGATGGATTTTTGGCACTTCTTTGCTGTACAAAACTGATATGGACAACCCCCCAAGGAGTCCAAAATACCCTTCCCTATGGTGATAATTTTAGCCTTTAATTATCCAAGATAATGCAAGATTTATCTTCCTATTATCTCCTATACACCTCTTCAACATCATAATGGAAATAAAACACTAAAAGTCACTCTTCCAACCGAAATTAAGAGCCCAAAATTAAGCCAACACTTCCTCCTATTCACGCCGATTGCATAAAAAAATAAAAAAAAAAACAAAGTGCAGCTCTTGGGGTTCGAAACCAAGACCTGATGGAGGCAATTGCCGTAGGCCTCTTAAACGCCCCAGGCCATCTCTCCCTATTTGACTTTCATGTCAAATAATCCCACCATTTATTTACAAAGCCTTTATACCTGAGCCCTTTTCCTTTTAACGCCAAAGCCCAAAAATAAAACTCCCTTTGCGTCCGTCACGACTCGAACCCAAGTCCTTTTTCCAACACCCTTAAGTGGCGCCCCAAGCCACTCCACCCAATCCGACTTTCATGTCATAAAGCCTCCTCATTTATTTATAAGACCTCCCTAGGCCGATTACCCCAAAAATTAAAATGCAAAATGTCGCTCCAAAGAAATCTAACTCACCATCTTCACCTCCACTCCTAAGTGGCGCACGGTAGCCACTTAGCTAGCCCAACTTCCATGTCTAAATCCAACACCAAAAATCTTTTAAGGCCTCCCAACCTGCCCTTTCTTTTAACGTCCCAAAGGCCCAAAATAAAAAACATTCCCCCCTTGTATCTCCCATGAATCGAACCCAAGACCCCCTTTGCAAACCCTTAGACGCACCAAGCCAATTGTACCAAGCCTATTCTTTGTGTCATGCATCTCCTTAAATTTTATTTAAGCCCTATCTCACCTAGCTCCCTCCTTTTAGGTACATAAAAAGAAATTTTTAATACTAGGTCAAGTCTAGCTCGGGATTATTTTTAGACCCTAGAACATGCCAAATAAATCCTAGAATTTAATTCTTCAAGCACACACACATGGGAAAATATTTAAATTACAAATAACCCTTAATTTAGGGTGTTACAGCTTCTACCCCTTAAAAAGAATTTTGGCCTCAAATTACTCGGATCAAGAGTCAAGCTATTCTGCTTGATTATTTTGTTGAGGTTTCATATATGGTATTGTCGCATCACATCCTCGGGTTCCCATGTGGCCTCCTCTCTTGCACCATGGTTCTCCGCACTCGCCATAGCACTTTTACCAAAGGCAATCGACTTTCTTCAAGAACTTTAACATCTCGATCCAAAATTTGCACTTGCTCCTCCTCGAAAGACAAGTCCGGGCTCACCTCAATTTCTCAACCGCACTACGTGTGAGGATCTGATCAATAGCACCTTAGCATCGAAACATGAAAGACATCATGGATCCGGATCAATTTCCGGTAACTCAAGCGCCTTGTAAGCTACCGGTCCCACACGCTTTCAAAGATCAGATACGGTCCAATGAATCTAGGGCGTAGCTTGCCCTTCCGACCAAACCTTAGCACCTTCTTCCAAGGTGATACCTTCAAGAAGACCTTATCACCCACAGCATACTCAACCTCTCTGCGCTTAAGATCGGCGTAGGATTTCTGCCTATCCGATGCCTCCTTCAGACGAGCCTGAATTACTCTAATCTTATCCTCCGTCTCTGCCACTAACTCTGGATCCAACATCCGAAGTTCTCCTAGTTCCGTCCAACATGTGGGAGTACGGTATTTTCGACCATACAACGCCTTATACGGTGCCATCTGAATGCTCGCTTGATAACTATTGTTATAAGCAAACTTTGCCAACGGTAGGTACTCCTCCCAACTACCACGGAAATCCAACACACAACCCCTCAACATGTCTTCCAACACTTGGATGACCCTCTCCAATTGTCCATCAGACTGCGGATGAAAAGCCGTGCTGAAATTCAACCTTGTACCTAACTCCTGATGTAAGGCCTTCTAAAATCTCGACGTGAACCGCGGATCCCGGTCTGAGATAATGGACACTGGTACCCCATGCAACCGTACTATCTCTGCGATGTACAACTTGGCTAATCTCTGAAGCGAGTAGTCAACCCTTACCGGTATGAAATGAGCCGACTTAGTCAACTGGTCTACTACCACCCAAACTGTATCTTTCTTACTGGGCGTAAGGGGAAGCCCACTTACAAAATCCATAGTAATTTTCTCTCACTTCCACTATGGAATCTTTACCTACGATGTAATAGATCCGATGGTAATTGGTGCTCACCTTAACTCACCGGGCATGTCGACACTTGCCCACCAACTCGCCATTTCCGCTAAGACCCGGCCACCAAAATCGCTCTCTTAAATCCCGATACATCTTGTCGCTTCTCGGTGCATAGCGCGTCGACTTCTATGATCTTCTTTAAGGATTCGCCACCTCAACTCATCATCCTTAGGCATGCATACTCTCTCCGAATGTGTAACACTCCATCATCGCCCAAACCGAAACCTTCGCCTCACCATTCTATACTTGCAACCCTCGAGTACTCAAAGCTTCATCAGACATCTGCCTTTCCTTAACCTCATTAATCCAAGACGACTTCACTTGCAATTCCGCCAAAAGGCTCCCATCCTCATAGAGACTTAGGTGAGCGAACATAGCTCACAAATTCGCTACCACCATTCGGCTCAATGCATCAACTACCACATTAGCTTTCCCCGAATGGTATTCAATTGAGCAATCGTAGTCTTTCAACAACTCAATCCACCTCCGCTGCCTCAGATTCAAATCTTTCTGGGTCAGGAGGTACTTTAGACTTTTATGATCTGTGTACACCACCGACTTCTCCCCGTACAGGTAGTGCCTCCAGATCTTCAAAGCAAAAACTACAGCAGCCAATTCCAGATCGTGTGTCGGATAATTAACTTTGTGAGGCCTCAATTGCCATGATGCATAAGCGACCACCTTCCCTTCTTGCATCAGCACACACCCTAATCCGGTATGTGATGCATCACAGTACACCGTGAACTCCTTTTCTACCTCAGTCAATTAACACCGTGCTTCGTCGTAATCCTCTTCACTTATCAAAACTCTCTTGCTTTTTCAAATTTCACACAAACGGAACTCCTTTTCTCAAGAGCTTAGTCAATCTGTCTGCGATTAAGGAGAAATTTTCCACAAATCTCCTATAATATCCGGCCAACCCAAAAAAACTCTGAATTTTTGTAATCGACTTTGGTGGCTTCCACTCCAACACCGCCTCAATCTTACGGGGATCCACCCTGATGCCCTCAGCTGAGACTACATGCCCTAAGAAAGTTACCTCCTTGAGCCAGAACTCACACTTGCTGAATTTAGCGTACAACTGGTTCTCCCTCAGAACTTGTAGAACCACACGAAGATGTGTGTCATGCTCCTCTTCCGACTTCGAGTACACCAAGATGTCGTCTATGAAGACCATGACGAATCGATCCAGATAGGGTTGGAAAACTCGATTCATCATGTCCATAAATGCTACCAAAGGCATTCGCTGCACTAAAAGGCATTACCGTAAACTCAGAGTGGCCATACCGAGTACGGAGTGGACATCAACCTCCTTCACCTTAAGCTGATGGTACCCTGACCTAAGGTCAATCTTAGAGAACACCGATGCTCCTTTGAGTTGATCGAACAGATCGTCAATCTTGGGCAAAGGATACCGGTTCATTATTGTCAACTTGTTCAGTTGTCGATAATCTATACACATCCTCATTGTCCCATCCTTCTTCTTGACAAACAAAGACCGGAGCTCCCCACGGCGATACACTTGGCCGGATGAACCTCTATCCAACAATTCCTCGAATCAGCGCCTTTAACTCCACCAATTCCTTCAACGCCATTCGACACGGAGCTATAGATACCGCACGATTCGTAATGATCTATCCCAAATTTAACCTTACGATCCGGAGGTAGACCCGGAAGTTCCTCTGGAAACACATCCACATAGTCACCTACCATCCGAACATCTCCCACAGCAACATCCTTAGCTTCCAAGGCACAGACGTGAACCACATATGCTTCACAACCCTTCTTAACCATTCTCTCCGCCTTCAAAGCAGAAACCAAGTTAGATAGGTAATCCCTCCTTTTACCTATCATCACCACCTCTTCTCCTTCCACTGTCTTTACTACCATGCGCTTAACTGCGCAATCCAGACTAGCTTGATACTTTACTAGCCAATCCATCCTGAGAATTAAGTCGAACTCCCGAAATGGTAGTTCCATCAAATCAGGCCAGAACACGACCCCTTGGAGTTCTAGGTGTACGTCCCTATAAAGTTTATTTACTTCTATGGAGTGACCTAGGGGGCTTAATACAGTCATCTTCCTAGAACTAAGCTCAGAGTCTATATGCAAAGTTTCCACTACGCTACTAGCAATGTACGAGTGGGTTGAGCCAATGTCTATCAAGGTATTATAAGGCACACCAAAGATCAAGAACATACCGGTTATGACATCTGGTGCGTCGCCCTCCTCTTGACGCCTCGCGACATAGACCAAACCAGGTTGTCTAGCCCCAATACCACCGATATTTCCCCTCGGTGCCCCACGACCTCCGCCAGACCATTACCTCCTCTTCCCGCACTACGACCCTCCGAGGTCTTTTGGTTATCCTTCGTTTCGCGTCTGATCCTGACCCTCAGATCTCAGTCTAGCTATTTTCTTCAGACAATCTCTAACTCGATGCTCTATAGACCCACATTCGAAACATCCACGATTACCATTCCAACATTCCCCCTTGTGAGACTTCCCACACCTATCACACCGTGGCGGCCATTGAGGATTAGCAGCAGCAGTAGCGGGCCTAGCAGTTTGCTCAGATCCTCTAAACCTCATCCTCTTCTGCTGATTACCAGAAAACTTTGAAGGTCTCGAGCTCCTCTTATTCCAATTCCTATCTTGGTTCCGTCTAACCGACTTACCCCTTCAGCAACATTAGATTTCTCCACTAGGACAGCAAACTCCAGTTCCTACTGTGGAGCTATCATCATTCTCAGCTCATCTCTCAGCCCATCTTCAAATCTCACACAGCGTTCATGCTCGGTACCCACAATACCACGAGCATATCTACTCAATTGGAGGAACTCGACCTCATACTCTGCCACTGACTTATTGCCTTGAACCAGGTTCAAGAAAGCCTTCCGCTGTGCATCCACGTAACTGGTTCCGATATACTTCTTCTGGTAGGCATCCCTGAAGAATTCCCAAGAAAGATTTTCTGCCACCGTTCCATCCCTTACAGTGAGCCACCACTGATATGACTCATCCCGAAACAAAGAATTATGCCCTTCAACTTCTCCTCAGCCGTAAAATCTAAGTCATCCATGATTCTTTCATTGCTTCCAACCAAGACTCAAATCAGACCGATGCCACTCAAAACTCCTCTAAACACCTCAACTCCATTAGCCCGAGTCGTTTCGCCATAGATTTACGGCTCCTACACCTGCTACCGCCTCGAAGAACTCGCTCCAAAACCCGTGTCTACAACTTAAGACACGACATCATTACCACATGTCCGATCCTAGAACTCGATTTTTATTTGTCAGAATCCGTATCTCATTTTAGACCCGTGACGAGACCTTGCTCGGCTCGCATAAAGTCATCCTACCCTACCATGGCCACGCGCATGACGTCCACGACCCTTGAACTCATTCTAACGATTGCACTTATCTGTTTAAAAATTTTATGTATTAGTACTTGTTTCACTGGATTATCTGCGAAGAAATTTTATGATAAGAGTTTAGGAGTGGTTCTTTCGTAATCATACATACACACAGTTTCCATTCATTCAATCCAAAGAGACGTTGTAGTTTTCATGGTGATTGTTTTTCCACTACCCAAGGGTATTTCGTAATTTGTCCTACAGGGGTATTTTCGTAATTTTTCAAAAATGAAAATTTTTGGATGATTTTGTCAAAAGTATTTTGGAACTCTTAATTTTCGAGGTATTTTGAAAAACTTTAAAATCCGGGAGTGTTTCGATAATTTTGGGCCTCAGGGATATTTCGATAATTTTTCACAAATCGGGGTGAATTTGTAAAATTTAGTAAATCAGAGATATTTTAAAAGTTGTAAAACTTTGAGGGCTCTTTTTGATAATTGCATTTTCCAAAATAGCGATGTTGCAAAATTTTGAAAGCTAGGGGTATTCTGGTAATTTTGTAGATTAGGGCAATTTTGTAATTTTCTAAAATTATGACGTTTTCGATATTTTGCAAGGTAAGGTTTTTGGGCACTTTGTATATAATGGAAATTTTTGATTGTAACTATGGGTATTTTGGAAATATCATAAATCAAGGGCATTTTATAATTTTACCCCTAAGGGTATTTTAGAAATTTTTACATAATCAGGGCATTTTCACAAAAATGATTTCCAAAAATTTGGTTTCTAAGTGATTTCACAAAAGAAGGATATTTTGGAAATTTCTATTTGAAAATTTTTCATATGGAAGGTATTTTGGTAGTTTACAAGCCAGGTATTTTGGTCATTTTCAAACTGAGGGTTTTTTTTTAAAACAAGGTTTTAATTACTTCAAAAAACAAAATAGCTAGTCCCTTTCGGGTTTTAGTTATCAAGTTTAGCCTATGAGTGTGTCGTCTCAGCTAGGATGAACCGTCACTACACACCAAGTAGGATTCGAGTGAGTAGGAGGTGAGTCACGAGGACTGCTTAAATACCAGGCCCCCATCGAATCCAATCTAGACATGCGATAACGATTGCCACATCTTTTGCTTAGTGACAACTCATGTGGTTTGTTTAGAGAATTATTAAGTCTTATGCATAGTTGAGGTATGCTAGCCCTAGGGTTCAACAGCTTTACTCTAGTAGTCTACGCTCCCAATTTACCCTTCTACCCTCATCAAATATTCACCAAAAATGGATAGAAGTACTTACAGGCGGATTGGTGCAGAGACTCGGTGCCATGTTGTTCAAGCCAAAATAGTTTCTCAAAACATCATAATAAGGCCTACTATTAAAAACAAAACATTTTGGGCCTTGGGCCCCCCACAGCCGAGTTTTGAACCGGGCTCTGATACCAAAAATGTAACACCCCAAACCCGACCCATGAGTCTGACCGGATCCGGTATGTCACGAGTAAAATAATTTGAATCCTTTTGAGAGTCCGTGAAAACTTGTTAAAATATGGCTAAGGGATTAAAACGGGTTTGAAAACCTAGTTGGGCTTTTATAAACATGGTTGGGTTGATAAAATCTTTGGAAACGCTTTGATCATGTATTATTTTAAAATCGTCGAGTTATTGGTGACTTGGTAAATTTTGTTACCCGATGGTAGCTTCTTTGAAAACTCCGTTAAATTTTATTAAGTTTGAAAAGGTTACTTTTATCCGGTTCACTTAACATTTAAAAATATCCTTTGTAGTATAACATAAGTAAAATAAAAACAGTAAATAAATATCCAAAATAATAATAATAGAGGCCTTATTACAATCCCAAAATAAAATGACTTAGAAAATAATTAAGTAAACTTAACGATAACAAATTTAAATGCAACGATAAGCATGGCGGCCTCGAGTCCTCTCCGGCTCCACCTCCGCGATCTACTCATCTGCAAAATAGTAAGGGAAGGGGTGAGTCACCAAGACTCAGTGTGTAAATCCCCCACCCGGAAATGCACTCATACACAATTTATTAATTAACATGCAAATATGCAACCCAACCTAACCATCCATACTCCTTAACTACCCCGTGTGGTCAAAACCACCGATGACTTAGAGTCACAATTTAAATGATGAGGCCAACCTATCGTGTGGTCAAAACCCACCGGTCACTTAGTCGCAAATTATCGACCAAACCACCGACTTAGTGGTCAAAACCATCGATGACCATAGGTCACAAATAATCTGATGGGGCCAACCCATCTTGTGGTCAAAACCACCATTTACGATCCATAAAATCATCCCTCCTCTCATCAATCCCACCATCACATGCTTATACATCAATTATCATATATCATGTCATAGCATTTAACATCATGTGATGGCATGCAAATCATATATCAAAAATCACAAGTTAGGGGACTTACCCGGAATCCATGCTTAGCCATAAGCAAATCACTACCAAAAAGGTAAATAGCAACAACATAATCATGTAAATTAATAAAGTGTGTAGTGAGTTCTTACACACCTGTTTCTACCACGAATCCTAGATCCCGAAGTTTTCAATCTTTAGTGCTTTATTCCTTGACCTATATTCGACCAATCACCAAAATTAGTACCATAGACCTATTTGGCCAAATAGTAATCCCCAAGGACTAATCGCACCTTTAATCCAAACATGGCCCTTGGCCGAATGGAACTACTCACTTACCCCACTTATCGAAATAATTCAAAATCCCCGAATTATCACTTGGCTTGTCGAGATCCCTACCAAACACTTGTTAGAATCGGCTATAAGTGAAACTATGGGAAGTGGCCTATGGCCGAATAGTGTAGGTGGCTTACCTTTGAGAAATCAACACCCGATAGTCTCCAACAACGCACCTTGCTGTTAACTACAACAAGAAATACCATCTTTGTGATTTTTATGACTTATTTGGCCATCTCAAAAGAGAAGGAACAACCCGATTCCTTTAAGGAAGAACATACTTACCCCAACGCCACTAGGAGAACTCCAAAAGAGAGGTTTGACAGCCCCTAAGAGATTCGGCCAAGGCAAGATGGAAGGGCTGGAATTTTGACAAGAAAAAGGGGTAGGTTCGGCTAAGGAGAAGCAAGAGAAGCTGGAAGTTTTGAACAAATTTTGGCAATGTAACAATGGGAGAATTCGGCCAGCACAATGAAGAGAGAAAAGAAGAAAAGAAATTGATGGATTTTTGGCACTTCTTTGCTGTACAAAACTGATATGGACAGCCCCCCAAGGAGTCCAAAATTCAGCCAACACCCCTCCCTATGGTGATAATTTCAGCCTTTAATTATCCAAGATAATGCAAGATTTATCTTCCTATTATCTCCTATACACCTCTTCAACAATCATAATGCAAATAAAACACTAAAAGTCACCCTTCTAGCCGAAATTAAGAGCCCAAAATTAAGCCAACACTTCCTCCTATTCACGCCGGTTGCATAAAGAAATAAAAAAAAACAAAGTATAGCTCCTGGGGTTCGAAACCAAGACCTGATGGAGGCAACTGCCGCAGGCCTCTTAAACGCCACAGGCCATCTCTCCCTATTTGACTTTCATGTCAAATAATCCTACCATTTATTTACAAAGCCTTTATACCTGAGCCCTTTTCCTTTTAACGCCAAAGCCCAAAAATAAAACTCCCTTTGCATCCGTCACGACTCGAAACCGAGTCCTTTTTCCAACACCCTTAAGTGGCACCCCAAGCCACTCCACCCAATCCGACTTTCATGTCATAAAGCCTCCTCATTTATTTATAAGACCTCCCTAGGCCGATTTCCCCAAAAATTAAAATACAAAACGCTGCTCCAGCAGCTCGAACCTGCGCCCATCTTCACCTCTACTCCTAAGTGGCACACGGTAGCCGCTTAGCTAGCCCAACTTCCATGTCCAAATCCAACACCAAAAATCTTTTAAGGCCTCCCAACCTGCCCTTTCTTTTAACGTCCCAAAGGCCCAAAATAAAAAACATTCCCCCCTTGTATCTCCCATGAATCAAACCCAAGACCCCCTTTGCAAACCCTTAGACGCACCAAGCTAATTGTACCAAGCCCATTCTTTGTGTCATCCATCTCCTTAAATTTTATTTAAGCCCTATCTCACCTAGCTCCCTCCTTTTAGGTACTTAAAAAGAAATTTTTAATACTAGGTCAGGTCTAGCTCGGGATTATTTTTAGACCCTAGAACATGCCAAATAAATCCTAGAATTTAATTCTTCAAGCACACACACATGGGAAAATATTTAAATTACAAATAACCCCTAATTTAGGGTGGTACAATTGGGCTTCATTTCCCTTGAGTTTAGGCCTCCTTAGTTGACGCCACCTTGCTCTCTTAGTGGCGCCATTTTGCCACTGGGCCACAAGCCCACTTGTGTTTAAAACATAGATAACATCTTATAAACCCTCTAGTGTGTAAACAGAAAATTTAACCAAGGCCTCGGCCCAATCTGAGCCCCTTAAATACTCTAATTAACACATTGAACGTAATACACATCAAATGCAAAGGCCCATTAATTCAGGATGTTACAAGCTATTCTGTTTGATTATTTTGTAGAGGTTTCATATATGCATGGCACACTGACAGCAAAAGATAACTCTGTATTTACTCTCCTTAGAAAAGTTGGGAGTCCAAGCAACGTATGTTTATTCATCAATTATCTCAAATTTTAGTTGAGTTTCTCTATCAACTTGCGGGACCGACTCAAATCCATTTGCTCTTGATGCATTAGTCTTTTCATGTTTCGTACTTCAATAAATCAATCATCCGGTACTCAATCGCTTTCTTTAAACATTACATTCCCAATTGTTACCATCTATCTAACGCTAGCTCAATTCATTAAATTCTAGGGTAATCTTGACAAGTCATCTCCAAATGTTGGCTATGTGATGCTAATGTTTTGAACTACTTTGTTAGTAAGCAAGGTATAGGATGTTGTTGAACTTTGGCCCGCAATGCAACAGAAACCAAAGAAGAAACCAAAGATCCAAGTTTCGAACCGTAGAAGCAAAGAGATTTTGTTTATTTTGTTCATTTGTAACTTGATTTAGTTCCAATGTCATTTATACTTAAAGTTAGTAGTAGTTGTTGATTTTTGTTTGATGTTATAGTTGGTATGTCCGCTACATTTTGTGTGTAATTCTAGCTTGGCATTAGTCATGTATTAGTAGGAGCAATTATACATTAGGTAACTGCCATATTTCATTGTAACATAAATGCTTCTCAAGTCAATGAAAAAGATCTAATTTTTTTATCAATATTTTTAAAACAATTTTGTATCATAACCTAATTTCTAGTAATAATGAAACTTGTTATGTCTTATGTTACTATTTTTTTATTAAAATCATTCGCTTAGATACTTCAAAATTTGATCCAAGCATAATGTTATTATTTACGAAAATAATATTTATCATTGTTATAAAAGAATATTCAACTATAAAAATTAAAAATAATAATCATTTTATCTAATAAATAATTTAAATTGATTATATAATTCATTAAAATATTTATAATAAAATATTGGAAGATACATTTTAATATTTTATTAAATGAATTTATAAATTCACATATTTTAATAATTTTATATAGGTAAAATAATTTAAAAACTTCTATTATATATCAATTCTAATCTGATGTCCTTAATAGTCATTTTTTTTTTATTTTCACCTCACCGCTATAGCTGGTTTGAATCCAAACACACACTCTACCATTGTTTCTAATCTCACTACTACAGTATTCAATCCCACCGCTACAGTAACTAATCTCACCGCCACCGCTATTTTTAACCTCACTGGAGGTAAACACACCGCCCATCCAAACTAAGCCTAAGTCACTTCTTAATCATTCTTTACAATTAATCTCCTATATTTTTGGTTGTTACAGATATTGGCCGCCCTTCAACTATCACTTTTAGAGTATTAGGTTACAAATGGCTTAGATAATAGTATTTAAGAAAATAACCAAAAGAAAGACAATTTCTCAAAACTAGAGTTTCGAGTAGTTGGTTATAGTCAACCAAAATTCGATAAAATTGGCACCATGTAAAACATTGCTAGAACTACTCTATTGCTAACTGAAGAAATTATACTTGAGTGAATACCTAATATGAAACATTACACAATATACTATTAACAACTCAATTAGTGCAAAATAGCAAAATCAAAATCTTAAGAAAAGCATTAGAGCAAACCTAAGAATTCTACATGCTTAGCTATGCTAGGTAAAAATAAAGAAAACTTCTTACAATTAATTTAATTAATTAATTTTATTTTCATGCCAAATAAAAACATATTATCAATTGTTTACCCAAATGAAGAATGTTAGTTTTTTTTTTTTTTTACTTTTAGCTTAACATGAAATATTCGATATTATATAAAGAAAATAAATTCAAGTTTCATAAAATATATTAAATATGAGTTATTTGAATTGAATTCATTATGAACAACTTGGACAAAAAAATTTAGAAAAGATTAATTTAATTAATTTCGATATTATAGTGACAAATTGATCGACACTATCGAAAAAAATTTTTTCAATAAATTTTTATTTATTTTTTAAATTTAAAAACATCAAATCAATTAAATAAAGTATTTAAAATTCAAAATCATGGGTGGGAGTAGTTGGTATGTTAGGCTTGCTACAAGGCTAATGACACTATCACTATAGTTAAAATGTCAAATTTAGAAATTGAAGAAAGGGAGACAAATAACCAAGGCTTTCCACGAAGGAGTCTTAACTTCATGAAAGATGTTATGAAACCTAAAAAGAGAGGTTACAGAAAAGCAAAAAGTGATTGTTCGGTTTTGAGTTCATAAAAGTACATCCGATTTTATTGACGAAATAAATAGAGGGGCTATACGTAAAGATGTCCTTATTAACACAACATGTTATAGTGTAGGCCTTATCGAACATATGCACATTGCATCTCCCAAAATAGGAGTTTTGTAACACCCTGAACTAGGGGTTATTTGTAATTCAATTAATTTCCCATGTGTGCTTAAAGAAATAAATAATATGACTCTATTTGGCATGTTTTAGGGTCTAAAAATAACCCCGAGCTAGGCCTGATCTAGTATTAAAAATTTATTTTTAAGTATCTAAAAGGAGGGAGCTAGGTGAGATAGGGCCTAAATAAAATTTTGGGTGAAATATGACACAAAGAATGGGCTTGGCACAATTGGCTTGGGGCGTCAAGAGAGTTTGCAAGGGAGGAGGTTCGATCCGTGGAAGTAACAAGGGGATATGTTTTTTTTTTCTTTTTCTTTTGGGGCATTAAAGGAAGGGCCCAAGTAAGGAAGGCTTTAAAGAAATTTCGGGCAAGGTTCATGGCATGAAAGGCAGGTTGGCGGAGTGGCTTGAGGCGCCACTCAAGGGCTTTGGTTTAAGGTCTCGAGTTCGAGACATAAAGGACGCAAGGAGTTTTATTTTTTGGGCTTTGGCGTTAAAGGAGTAAGGGCCAGGAGGAAGGCTTATAATTAAAAGGTGAGGGCTAATGACATGAAAGTCTAATGGGAGAAATGGCTAGGGGCGCTTAAGGAAGGTCATAAGATGGGGTTCCAGGTTCAAACCCAAGAAGCAGCACTTTGGTTTTTTTTTTTCTTCTCAATTTTTGCTGCTGGCGTGAAGGAGGGGGTGTTGGCAGCATATTGGACTCTTAATTGATAAGAGATAAGGCTTAATATTTTTGCATATAATCAGCTGGAAGGGGGAGCTATTAGTGTTTTATTTGCTATTAAATTGTTGAGGGGATTAGGAGATTAAAAGTAAGATAAAGCTAGATTTATTTGTGATAATTCAAGGCTGGAAATTATCACAAAATAGAGTGTGTTTGCCAAAATTTGGACTCCTTGGGGGCTGTCCATATTTGATTTTGTTACAGCATAGAAGTGCCAAAATTCCAAAAATTCTTTTCCTCTTTCTCTCCATCATTGTCTTTGCCAATTTCCCTTATACAATTGCCCAAAATTGTTCAAAATTCTCTTCCCCTCTTGCTACTTTTAGCCGAATACACGCTTTCTTCTTCTCAAATTCCAGCCCTTCATCTTGTGCATAGGTTAATCTCACATCCCCAATAAGGTGTCACGATTTTCAATAAGTGTGGTAAGGGTAATCATCTCTTTAGAATTAAAGTTATGGCCTATGATTCTTACTAATACGATTAAAGCGATTGTAGGAAGCCATAGCCATTAAGGGAAGCTTTGGATTTATTCTCCTAAGGTAAGTGGTGGTAAGGATCTACTTTAATAGACTATATTTTTAGTGATCGAAAAGTCAAGGCTATTAATATGGATGGTTGCCAATTGTAGGGAAGTGAAATAGATTTACATATCGTGAGGTGGTTAGTGTTCAAAGGACGTGTAGGTAAGGTTTCGGTTTGTGTGTAACCCTTTGATATAATTTTGGTTTGGCCGAATAGGCCTTTGATACTAACAAAGATGATTGGCCGAATATAGGGTCAAGATCTAGCACTAAAGATTGGAAACTTCGGGATCTAGGAATTTCGGTAGAAACAGGTGTGTAAACTCTTTACACACTTTATTATTAAACTTGCTATATTATTGCCTTGTGTATAAATGTTGGTAGTGATCTATGATATGCTTGTGGGCTTAAACATGGATTCCGGGTAAGTCCCCTGTACGTGATCTATTGATATATGTTTTGCATGCCATCATATGCTGTTAAATGCATGATATGTGATATTGATATGTAAGCATGATGATGGTGGGATTGATGAGAGGAGGGGGATGATTTTATGGACTGTCGTCAGTGGTTTTGACCACAAGATGGGTTGGCCCCATCAGATTATTTGTGACCTATGGTCATCAGTGGTTTTGACCACAAGATGGGTTGGCCCCATCAGATTATTTGTGACCTATGGTCATCAATGGTTTTGACCACACCAATTGATAATTTGCGACTAAGTCCCAGTGGTTTGGTACCACCAGTGGTTTTGACCACACTTGATATATTGTGACCTATGGTCATCAGTGGTTTTGACCACACGATGGGTTGGCCCCATCATTTAATTGATGACTCTAAGTCATCAGTGGTTTTGACCACACGAGGTAGTTAAGGAGTATGGATGGTTAGGTTGGGTTGCATATTTGCATGCTAATTAATATCTTGTGTATGAGTTACATTCCGGGTGGGGGATTTACACACTGAGTCTTGGTGACTCACCCCTTCCATTACTATTTTGCAGATGAGTAGCTCGCGGAGATGGAGCCGGGGAGGACTCGAGGCGGCCATGCTTGTCGTTGGATTTGTTTTTACTTTGTTTTAGTTAAAATTATTATTTTTCTAAGTTTTTATTTTGGGTTGTAATAAAGCCGCTAATTATTGTTGGATGTTTATTTTATTGCTTTATTTTACTCATGATATGTTACAAATGAAATTTTATAAATAATAATTGAACCGGTTAAAAGCATCTTCTTCAACTAAGTAACTACTACGAGTTTTCAAGGAAGTTACCATCGGGTAACAAAATTTACCAAGTCACCAATAACACGTATGATTTTAAAATGCTATATGATCAAATGTTTTCAAAAGGGTCTAATCAAATTTAACCGAATTTATAAAAGCCCAACTAAGTTTTCAAACCCTGCTTTCATACCTTAGCCAAATTTTACCAAGTTTTCACCAAACTTTCAAAATGACTCAAAATATTTTACTCGTGACATACCGATCCGGTCAGACTCATGGGCCGGATTTGGGGTGTTACATTTTGGTATCGAGACCGGTTCAAAACTCTACTGGGGGCCCAAGGCCCAAAATGTTTTGTTTTGTTACTAGGCCTTATTATGATGTTTTGAGAAACTGCTTTGGCTTGAAAAAGATGGCACCGAGTCTCCTACTTATCCGCCTGTAAGTACCTCTATTCAATTTCTTTGTGAATTCTTTGATGAAGGGTACAAGGGTAAATTGGGAACGTAGACTACTAGAGTAGAAACTGTTGAACCTTAGGGTTAGCTTACCCCAACAACAGTGCATAAGATTTAATAATTACTTAAACAAACCCTGTGAGTTGTCACTGAGCAAGGGATGTGGCAATCGTTATACGCATGTCTAGGATTGGATTCGGTGGGGCTTGGTATATAAGCGCCCTCGTGACTCACCTCCTACTCACTTGAATCCTACCTGTGCGTAGTAATCTGCTCATCCTAATGGACGACACACTCACAAAAGCTAAACTCGATAACTAAAACCCGAAAGGGATTAGCCATTTTGCTTTTGGAAATAATTAAAACTTTAGTTTTTTTTAAAAAAAATTTGACCAAAATACCCCTCAATTTGAAAAATGACCAAAATACCCTGGCTTGTAAACTACCAAATGCCCTCCGAATGGAAAATTTTCAAATGAAAAATTTTCAGAATATCCTTCTTTTGTGAAATCACTTAGAACCTAATTTTTGGAAATCATTTTGTGAAAATGCCCTGATTTTGTAAAAATTACTAAAATGCCCTTAAGGGGTAAAATTACGAAAACACCTTTGATTTATGATATTCCCAAAATACCCATAGTTTTAATCAAAATTTTCATTTCATAAAAAGTGCTCAAAAACCTTAAACTTCAAAAACATCATGATTTTGTAAAATTACAAAATTGTCCCTCACCAGCAAAATTACCACAATGACCTTGGTTTTCAAAATTTTTGCAACACCATCAACTTGGAAAATAAATTCTTAAAAAGAACCCTCAAAGTTTTACAACTTTTGAAATACCCCTAAATTGTTAAATTTTACAAATTCACCCTAATTTGTGAAAAATTACCAAAATGCCCCTGAACTTCAAAATCACCAAAATACCCCCGATTTTTAAAATTTTTCCAAATACCTCGGGAATTTAAGAGTTACAAAATGCATTTGACAAAATCATTCAAAAATTTTTATTTTTGAAAAAAAATAATTACAAAAATACCCCTGTAGGACAAATTACAGAAATACCCCCGGGTAGTGGAAAACAATCACAACGAAATCAGTAACGTCTCTTTGAATGAATGAATGGAAAACTGTGTGCTTGAATGTTTACGAAGGAACCACTCCTAAAACTTTTATCATAAAATTTCTTCGCAGATAATCCAGTGAAACAAATACTAATGCATAAAATTCTTAAACAGATAAATGCAATCGTTAGAATGAGTTCAAGAGGTCGTGGACGTCCGCCCCGTGGCCGCGGTTGGGGTAGGATGAGCTTGTCTGAACCAGCAAGGTCCAGTCATGGGTCTGAAAATGAGATGCTGGATCTGCCGGGCCATGAGACGAAGTTTCGTGATCGACGGGTGGTAATGATGTCGTGTCTCAAGTCAGACACGGTATTGAACAGGTTCTCGAGGTAGGCGCAGGAGCGTGAGCCAGAATCGTGGTTGAACGACTCGCTAATCTGAGCAAAAGTATTCGAGAGGAGTTTCCAGTAGCGCCAGCGGCGAGATCATGGTTGGAATCCACCGAAAGGATTATAGGTGACTTAGATTTCACGGCTGAGGAGAAGTTGAAGGGCAAGCTAAGCCCTAGATTCATTGGATCGTACACGTGATTGAAACGTGTGGGACCGATAGCTTACCAGCTCGAGTTACCGGTGAAATTGAGCCAGATCCATGATGTCTTCCATGTTTCGATGCTGAGGAGCTATCGATCAGATCCTCACACGTAGTGCCAGTAGCGAAATTGAGGTGAGCCCAGACTTATCTTTCGAGGAGGAGCCAGTGCGAATCTTGGATCGAGATGTCTAGGTTCTTCGCAGGAAGTCCGTGCCTTTGGTGAAGGTGTTATGGTGGAATCATGGTACGGAGGAGGCCACATGGGAACCTGAGGATGTGATGTGGCAGCAATACCCCCAACTCTTCTGATCCAGGTAATTTCGAGGCCGAAATTCTTTTTAAGGGGGTAGAACTGTAACACCCTAAACTAAGGGTTATTTGTAATTCAATTAATTTCCCATGTGTGCTTAAAGAAATAAATAATATGACTCTATTTGGCATATTTTAGGGTCTAAAAATAACCCCGAGCTAGGCCTGATCTAGTATTAAAAATTTCTTTTTAAGTATCTAAAAGGAGGGAGCTAGGTGAGATAGGGCCTAAATAAAATTTTGGGCGAAATATGACACAAAGAATGGGCTTGGCACAATTGGCTTGGGGCGTCAAGAGAGTTTGCAAGGGAGGAGGTTCGATCCGTGGAAGTAATAAGGGGATATGTTTTTTTTCTTTTTCTTTTGGGGCGTTAAAGGAAGGGCCCAAGTAAGGAAGGCTTTAAAGAAATTTCAGGCAAGGTTCATGGCATGAAAGGCAGGTTGGCGGAGTGGCATGGGGCACCACTCAAGGGCTTTGGTTTAAGGTCTCGGGTTCGAGACATAAAGGACGCAAGGAGTTTTATTTTTTGGGCTTTGGCGTTAAAGGAGTAAGGGCCAGGAGGAAGGCTTATAATTAAAAGGTGAGGGCTCATGACATGAAAGTCTAATGGGAGAAATGGCTAGGGACGCTTAAGGGAAGGCTGCAGCATGGGGTTCCAGGTTCGAACCCAAGAAGCAGCACTTTGGTTTATTTTTTTCTTCTCTTTTGTCACATGGCGTGAAGGAGGGGGTGTTGGCAGCATATTGGACTCTTAATTGATAAGAGATAAGGCTTAATATTTTTACATATAATCGGCTGGAAGGGGGAGCTATTAGTGTTTTATTTGCTATTAAATTGTTGAGGGATTAGAGATTAAAAGTAAGATAAAGTTAGATTTATTTGTGATAATTCAAGGTGGAAATTATCACAAAATAGAGGTGTTTGCCAAAATTTGACTCCTTGGGGCTGTCCATATTTGATTTTGTTACAACATAGAAGTGCCAAAAATTCCAAAGAAATTCTTTTCCTCTTTCTCTCCTCATTGTCATTAAATTCCCTTATACAATTGCCCAAAATTGTTCAAAATTCTCTTCCCCTCTTGCTTCTTTTAGCCGAATACACCCTTTCTTCTTCTCAAATTCCAGCCCTTCATCTTGTTCATAGGCCAAATCTCACATCCCCAATAAGGTGCTGTCGATTTTCAATAAGTGTGGTAAGGGGTAATCATCTCTTTTAGAATTAAAGTTATGGCCTATGATTCTTACTAATACGATTAAAGCGATTGTAGGGAAGCCATAGCCATTAAGGGAAGCTTTCGGGATTTATTCTCCTAAGGTAAGTGGTGGTAAGGATCTACTTTAATAGACTATATTTTTAGTGATCGAAAAGTCGAAGGCTATTAATATGGATGGTTACCGATTGTAGGGAAGTGAAGCAGATTTACATATCGTGAGGTGGTTAGTGTTCAAAGGACGTGTAGGTAAGGTTTCGGGTTCGTGTGTAACCGTTTGATATAATTTTTGTTTGGCCGAATAGGCCTTTGATACTAACAAAGATGATTTGCCGAATATAGGGTCAAGATCTAGCACTAAAGATTGGAAACTTCGGGATCTAGGAATTTCGGCAGAAACAGGTGTGTAAACTCTTTACACACTTTAGTAATAAACTTTCTATATTATTGCCTTGTGTATAAATGTTGGTAGTGATCTATGATATGCTTGTGGGCTTAAACATGGATTCCGGGTAAGTCCCCTGTACGTGATCTATTGATATATGTTTTGCATGCCATCATATGATGATATGTGATATTGATATGTAAGCATGATGATGGTGGGATTGATGAGAGGAGGGGGATGATTTTATGGACTGTCGCTAGTGGTTTTGACCACAAGATGGGTTGGCCCCATCAGATTATTTGTGACCTATGGTCATTAGTGGTTTTGACCACAAGATGGGTTGGCCCCATCAGATTATTTGTGACCTATGGTCATCAGTGGTTTTGACCACACCGATTGATAATTTGCAACTAAGTCCCAGTGGTTTGGTACCACCAGTGGTTTTGACCACACTTGATATATTGTGACCTATGGTCATCAGTGGTTTTGACCACAAGATGGGTTGGCCCCATCATTTAATTTGTGACTCTAAGTCATCAGTGGTTTTGACCACACGGGGTAGTTAAGGAGTATGGATGGTTAGGTTGGGTTGCATATTTGCATGTTAATTAATATCTTGTGTATGAGTTACATTCCGGGTGGGGGATTTACACACTGAGTCTTGGTGACTCACCCCTTCCATTACTATTTTGCAGATGAGTAGCTCGCGGAGATGGAGCCGGAGAGGACTCGAGGCGGCCATGCTTGTCGTTGGATTTGTTTTTACTTTGTTTTAGTTAAAATCATTATTTTTCTAAGTTTTTATTTTGGGTTGTAATAAGGCCGCTAATTATTGTTGGATGTTTATTTTATTGCTTTATTTTACTCATGATATGTTACAAATGAAATTTTATAAATAATAATTGAACCGGTTAAAAGCATCTTCTTCAACTAAGTAACTACTACGAGTTTTCAAGGAAGTTACCATCGGGTAACAAAATTTACCAAGTCACCAATAACACAGATGATTTTAAAATGCTACATGATCAAATGTTTTCAAAAGGGTCTAATCAGCCCAACTAAATTTATAAAAAGCCCAACTAAGTTTTCAAACCCCGTTTTTATACCTTAGCCAAATTTTACCAAGTTTTCACCAAACTTTCAAAATGACTCAAAATATTTTACTCCGTGACATACCAGATCCGGTCAGGACTCATGGGCCGGGTTTGGGGTGTTACAAGTTTCAAGATAGGTACACTCTTCTCTAGTCATGCCCCATAAAGCTCCTAAAAGAAAGTAAGGAGATGATGAGATATATTGTTGATAAGATTAATGGCACTGCATCTAATAGATTCTATTTATTACCCAAATTAACTTGAGGAGAAATAGTACAACAAGCATATAAAGGGAAACCAAAAGAAGAAAAGAAGAAGAAAAACTAGAAGATAGCAATCTCAAATTGAAACAACAATAATAGCCTTCGACTGGGCCAAATGACATGCCAATATCCTCAAAACCTGCAAAACTCAAACCATATTGGTAATGATTGCTAAAGCCACAGTTATGGCAAGAAAGACTCAATATGTGTTTCAATAAGAATAAAAAAACAATACAACTATCTATCAGGTGATCTACATGAACATCCTTGCAACGAAGTAAGAAAGAGAATTGTAACATCCTAAAACTGGGGCTATTTGTGATTAAATGTTTTTCCTTGTGTTTGAATTGTTATGGTATTATTTATGGAGTGATAGGATTTAATTAAGGGTCTTAAGTTGGCTCAAGTTAGTAGAAATTTTATTTGGAAGCTTTCAAGGTAGGGAGCCTTAGTAAATAGGGGTTATAAGAATAAATGAAGGAACATTTGACATAGAATAAGCCTTGGAAAAGTGGCAATAGTGAGGCCACTTAAGTGCTGCAAGTGACGCCATCAAGGAACAAGGGAGAGCCTTGGTTCGAGTCATGAAATTCCCTTTTTGTTTCTTATTTTGGACAGCAAGAGAGAGAAAGAATTACTCAATTTAAATTCTTGGAATAAAAAGGATAATATGAGCTTTTTTTAAATTTTTTTAAGGATAATAGAAGATAAAGAAGATATTGGTTGGATTATTATTTGATTAAGGGGGGATTAATTCAAATTAGTTTGAATTAAATTAAATGAGTGGCTTGGAGTAAAATAAGGTGATGACCGAATTTGAACTCCTTGGTTAATAGGGAGGACTAAGAAGCTTGAAGGGGGTGTCAATGCCTATAAAAGCATCCACCTAGCACTTGTTTTCTTTTTTTCCCATCTTTGCAAGTGGTCAAATTCTCAACCTCCCATCTTTGATTCTCATTCTCCCAAAACCGAAAATTCCATTAACCTCTTTCTCTTCTATTTTATGTTGCCGAAACCCCTCTACTCCTTTCATTGTCAAATCCCCAATTTTGATCTCTTTTCTCCTCTTTTCTTTGATAATCGAACCTACCCCTAAACCATAGCCAATTTCCCTTCTCCATATTTCAAGTCTTGGCCGAATAGCAAACAAGGATAACCTCCTCTAAACTCTCCTTCAATCGGTTCATAGGGTGGGTAAGTAATCTTGGTCAATGCCATTTTCCTTCTCTTCTGTGTCTTTGTCGATTTCTACAAGGGTAAGGGCCGATCTCGCTTTTGTAAGCAAGGAATGTTAACACTCTTGTGAAATCGATTGATGATAGGATTCCTGGATTTGTGGAGCAAGCAACCAAGGCCATTCTCCGATACCAACTTTGGTAAGTGGTGGTAAGGGCCTATTGTTAATAGAATATCCTTTAAGTGATTCAAGGTCGAAAGGGATTAACACCGCTTTTGACCGATTATTTGGTAAAGCGATTGGTATCGAAAGTGCCGTGGTTAGTAGCCAAAAGAGGAAAAGGTAAGAATCGGGATTACAAATGACCCTTTAGATTATTTTGGGTTGGCCGAATAGCCATAATACTAATCCTAAGGTTGGTCAATATAGGTGCAGAGATCTAGGGAGGCCGACTTCTTTTTCGGATTTAGACTTCTCGGGTGACAGTGTGTACATACACACTTATAACAATTAATAAACCAGATAAGTACATGTTATATGTAAATCGATTTATGTAGATACTAATTTAGTACCTTAATGGTACAAGCGAGGATCTCTGTAAGTCTCTCAATATGAGATTGATAATAATGCTTTTGGGAAGCATAGCTTATGTGATACATGTGATAAATGTATGTTGTTATAAACTCGTTATAATATGATTTGATATGGGTTGATGAGTGGAGGGGCGCTTATATTGTGTCGACGGACACCGTTGTTTTGGTAACACACCGTGACTACTGGCCACCGGAGGTTTGGTACCTCCAGAGGTTTGGCACCTCATAGCTGCCTCGCCCTCGTGGCTTAGCACCACCGTGGGTTGGCCCCACTTTGAGATATGGGATTGACGCCATGATTTGGTATCACGCGATAGGTTGGCCCCATCAACCGATTTGTGTCTTCGGACACCGTGAGGTTTGGCACCTCCAAGTGATTTGGTATCACATCCGTGATTATACGTCACTGCTGGTTTGGCACCACCAAAGGTTTGGTACCACAATGGGGTAGATAGAGGCGCTTGGTTGGCTAGGTTGGGTATATGTCTTAATGTGACCTTAAAGAATTCCCATGTGAGGTCCTCCATCGCTCCATCCCTTAATGTGAGCCACCACTAGTATGACTCATCCAGTAGAGAGATTACCCTTCAACTTTTCCTCATTTGTAAAATCCAAGTCATCCATGATCCTCTCGGTTGATTCAACCAATACTCCACCGCCTTTGGGTGCCACTCAGCTCTCCTCTAAACACTTACGCGTTGAAAGCAGAGTAGTTCAACCACGAATTCTGACTCCGCACTGCGCTACCTCGACAACTCGTTCCAACACTCGTAGTGCGACTTGGGATACTACATCGTTACCGATTGCGATCTTGAAACTCGGGTTCTGCAGCGGTGATCCGGCATCACATTTGGACTTATGAGACCTGCTGGCTCCTACAAGGTCATCCTACCTACGACCCGCAGCGGATGTCCATGACCTCTTGTACTCATTCTTCTCATTTGCGTTTAATTAAGAATTTTATGCATTATTAATCACTTGCTTTGTTTACCCACGAGCAATTTTATTGAAATGGTTTTTAAGTGATTCTTTCAAAGTCGAATCTACCTATAATTCTAGTTTTGGGCTTATCTCCTAGTTTTAAGTACATCCATCACACAAACAATATTCAGACTACATCTAACGTGTGGGGCACTTTCGTCATTTCACTACCCGGGGTATTTTTGAAATTTTAACCTCTGGGTATTTTGTATTTTTTGAAAATAAAAGTTCTCGGATGATTTTGTCAAAAGTATTTTGGAACTTTTAAATTCTGAGGGTATTTTGAAAATTTTGAAATTGAGGTATTTTGGTGATTTTGAAGCTTGGGGTATTTTGGTAATAAACCAAGGTAGCTTTGTGAAGTTTGATAATTCGGGGCATTTCAAATGTTGCCAAACTTTGAGGGTTCTTTAGAATTTGTTTTCCAAGTCGATGGTGTTGCAAAATTTTGAAAACAGGTCATTTGGTAATTTTGTAAGTTAGGGTAATTTTGTAATTTTCTAAAATCAAGATACTTGGACGTTTGCAAAAATAGGGTTTTAAACACTTTTAAAAAATAAGGAAATTTTGGAAAAACTGTCGGATAGTTGAACTTTTTATAAACCAAGGGCATTTTTTTGTAATTTTTTACCTTAGGGGTATTTTAGTAATTCTACAAATTGAAAATTTTTTAGAAAAATATTGTAAAACAATAGTTCTCACACATTAAAAAGAAATTTTAAGAGTTTTAGAACTAGGGTTCTTATGAATCTACTAGTTCCTTTCGGGTTTTAGTTAGGGTTTAGCCATGAATAAGTCCTCTTGGTTAGGGTGAGCCGAAGCTACACTAGGTAGGATTCAGTGGAGGAGGTGAGTCTGTGATTGCTTAAATACCAAGCTCCCACCAATACCAATCCTAGACATCGCACAATGGTTACCACACCTAACTCCGTGACTTAGACATAGGTTTGTTTAATTAAGCAATTAAGTCTTATATAGTAGTTGGGGTAGACTAGTCCTAGGTTCAAGTACTGTCTCATTCTATTCTCGTTCCCAAGTTACCCATTTACCCTTATCAAGTATTCACGAGCAGTCGAGAGATACTTACAGGCGGATTGGTGCACGAGACTCAAAGCCATCTTTGTTCAAAACAAAAACCATTTCATAATGTTTCACAAAGGCCTACAAAAATGTTTTGGGCCTGGGCCCCCATTGCGAGTTTTGAGCAAGACTCGATACAAAAAATATAACACCGAACCCAGCCCACGAGCCTGGCCGGATCGGTATGTGACGGAGTAAAAGCGTTTGAAATATTTTGATTTTAGGTGAAAATCGAAAAATATTAAGGTTATAAAGCGATTATACGAAAAAAATCTTGGTGGGATTGATTTTACAAACATGGTTGAGTTGAAACCCTTTGAAAACATTTGATCATTTGAATTTTAAAACCATCGAGTTATTGTTAACTTGGTAAATTTGGCTACCGATGGTAACATCTTTGAAAAACTGTAAAAATTTTCCATTTTGAAAACATCACCTTTAACAGGTTTATTTAAACAATTTATAGTTTTATTAGAAATATAGTAGGAATGAAATTTAACAACTACTTAAACAAAAATAATTATTAGCGACCTTATTACAATCCAAACCAAAATTTAGAAATAAATAAACTTGATGCATGCTAAATAAAATTCTAAATCCAAGGAATCAAGCATGGTAGCCTCGAGTCCTCTCGGCTCCATCTCTGCGATCTACTCATACGCAAAATGATATGGGAAGGGTGAGTCACCAAGACTCGGTGTATAAATCCCCAACCAGTGCAACTCATACACAAAATATTAGTAAAACATGAAACATGCAACCCAAACTAACCATCCATACTCCTTTAACTACAGGTGGTCAAAACCATTGGTGGTCAAAACCATGGTGTGGGGTCAAAATCAAGTGATGGGCCAACCCATCGTGTGGTCAAAACCAGATGACCATAGGTCACAATTATCAATATGTCAAAACCAGGTGGTAACAAACCACCGGACTTAGTCACAATTTTTCAAGCAGTGTGGTCAAAACCACTTTGGTGGCCGAAGTCACAATTCTGATGGGGCTAACCCATCTTGTGGTCAAAACCTTGGTGACGATCCATAGAGAATGATCCCCTCCTCTCATCAATCCCATAACCAACATGCTCATATCATGCTTAACATATTATCGTAAATCATGCATATAAGTCATGGCACATATTACCCATCATGTCATCCATACAGATTTTAAATCACAAGTGACTTACACGGAATCCATGCTCATGTCCACAAGCAAATCACTACCACAATGATTAAATCGTAACATAATAGCAATGCTAACTAATAAAGTGTTAAGAGTTTTACACACTGTTTTCGTGAGACTAGCAAATCCGAACTATACTAGTGAAACCCAGAGGTTGTTTCCCCCAATCGCAACAACATACTTTTAGATCTAATAGCCATTCGGCTATACTAATAATCTGAAGGATTAATTGTACTAAAATATGGCCTTAGGCTGAAACTTACTATCACTTACCAAAGCGAGTTTAAATCCGGAAGCCTTTGTTTGCCTTGGCGATTAGCTAGATCCATGGCACACAATCGGTTATACATAGATACCAAAATGGCCTTTGGTAGAATATGCCTAATCCACTTACCACTCTTACCAAAATCCCAAAGTTGTCACTTGTCTTGTCGAGCTCCTTGAAGAATCAAATGCCAAATGCTCCTTGGTGTGGCTACACACAAAGTTACATGTTAATATGGCCTATACACATTCGGCCAATCCAGCCTTTACACTTTTCGGCTCACCAAAGGAGGAGAAAAGAACCCAATCTTTTAAAGGGACACCTCTATTATTTTCTCAAAGAGACTAAAAGTGAAGAAATTTGATATGGCTTCCAAGTGTTGATGAGATATTCGGTTATCACCAAATGGAAGATGAAATTTTGAGTAGAATGGGGGTGATAGGTTCGGTAAGTAGAACAAAAAGAAGAAGGATTTGAAGAATTTTGAGCAATGGGGCTAGAGAGAATTGACCAGAACAAATGGGGAGAAAAGAAAGACCAATTAGATGAATTTACACCTTCTGCTATACTCAAAACCGATTGTGGATGGCCCTAAGGAGTCCTACATTGACCAACACTCACCCTTTGGTGATAATTCTTTATCTTTCAATTATCTCCCATAAAAAAAAAAGATTTATTTTCTATTTTATCTCCTAGCCACCTCTTCAAATAAATAAAAGAATAAAACTAATAGCACTTACTCTTCGGCCAATTTCAAAAATAAAACAAGGTTTATCCTTATCATATTAAGAGCCCATGAAGGCCACCTCACTCCTTCCGCCAACATTCATAAAAAAAAAAACACCCATTGCCTTATGCTACTCGAACATGGGACCTCATTGCCATGACCCCTTACGTCCCAAGCCACTTTACCACATCGACTTTCATGTCCATAATCCTTACCATTTATTTTAAGGCCTTCCTAGCAACCCTTCCTCTTTAACGTAAAAAGCCCAAAATAAAATACATCCCATGCCCACCATGATTCGAACTCTAGACACCTCCCGGTCTTGGGCCCTAAAGTGGCGCCAAGCCACTTTACCAAGGCACTCTTTTGTGTCTAAAGTGCCATAACATCTCTTAAGACCTATCTCACCTAGCTCCCTCCTCTTAAGCACTAAAAAGAAATTTCCAGCCCTAAGTCGAGACCTAGCAGGGTTATGACCTTAGAATATGTCAAGCAATCAAGCATATATATTTCTTCAAGCACATGGAAAAATAATTAAATTGCAAACAACCCAAATTGAGGATTTTACACCACACCTTGCTTATGTTTTCCATTTTGATTATCTACTTTTAAATATTTTGATTTGGGCTTGTAATAAGGCCTCTTAAAGTTTTGGACTTTAAATTTTAGATTGGTTTTATTTTGATTTAAATCATTAGAAGTAAATCACAGTTTTTCCAAAATGTTAACTGTTTTAAAACAACATGTAACACCCTCTACCCGTATCAGTTGCGAATATGGTGCGAGGCATTACCGGAGTTCTTGAACATTTGAATAATTTGGTCATTTATTATTCATATTCGAAAATAATCATAACGTCCTCTATTGGGTCCTCAAAGCCCAAAACATACATTAGGACCCAGCAAGGATTAAATTGGGATTATAGAAAATTCTTATAAAATCTTAAAATTTTCCTACATTGGTTAGCGTACTTTAATATTAAAAATTTATTATTATTATTATTATTATTATTATTGACATGTCTCACTTGAATTTATTACTTATCCTAATATACATAATTTTCCTTATAAAGCGTATCAAAGATGGTCTTATATTTACATGTCATGATCCATATCATTTTCTTGCTATTTCTTCATAAATATAAATTATTCAATTTATTATAACAATATTTCATGTACCATCATTTTCATGAGATTAGTATATATTTGTTCTAGCGATAGTTCATAATCTTGAATATGCATAATTATCGCAAATTTCACATACATGTATTTTCCATGTCATATTTCAATATATCAAATAATTATTATTTCTATGTATTTCAAGTTTAAATTTCATGATTTCAAGTACTTGCCATTTTCTATATTTATCCTTGAATTTCTAAATTTCGATGGATTTTCCAGTAGTACACTTATAGTGTATTAAAGTCTGTCAATTCGTACATATGGGTACACCCTTTTCGAGAGCACACTCGTGAACCTCATCCTTTAGCAGGATTACAGTCAGGCTAAATCCCAAGAAAGCACACTCCCTTGAACCTCATTTCTTATAGCGGGATTACCAATCGAGGCTAAATCCCCTAAACATATGCTCAAAGAGTATTGTCGGGATTACCAGTTCGAGCTAAATCCACAGCAAATTACTAATGAGCTTGGATCTGAGTACCAATCGAGGCTAAATTAGATCCTAATTCGGATCCAGGCTAAATCCTTTTCCACATATTCTTGGGAGGGCTATATCAGGATCACCGTCCGGCTAGATCACCACATATTCTTGGAGGCTATATCGGGATCACCCGTCGGGCTAGATCCTTTTCCGTCAATTCCTTTTGAGATCCATCAATTTTCCTTTCATTCAACAGGATTTATTTTCCATTTTCATCAAGAATATCAATGCTTCATCAATTATCATACAATGAATATCCAAATTATATTCATATCAATAAGAATATATTTCAAGTATTTAAGAATATAATTCAAGTTACAATTTATCTCATTGCTTGTTCATGTTTATAGTTTCACAAATCAGATGACTTTTCTTTTCACGTTCAAGTCTCGTATTTGAGTTATGGATCTTTATTAATAAATTTTATCATCATTTTCATTCATCTCAGATTCTGATACATTTAATTAATGCTTTAGGCAAAAAATTACCATTTTGCCCTAAGCTTTTAATTAATGACGATTTCATCCTTAGGTTGGAAAATAAAATTTTGTAATTTAATCCTTGTTTCAAGCCTAATTATTCTCATATATATTGATAACAGCCCATGAATTCTATGAAATATCAAAATTTTCCATAATTTCAACACTTTTCAATTTAATCCTAAAACATATTTTCACCCGATCTTGATCTAAATTAATAATTTCATTCAATTTTATAATTTAAGTAATAAAATAATCAATTTCATGCAATTTGGTCATTTCTTGACATTTTTACAAAATTACCCATAAAGTTTTACTTTTATTCAATTTAGTCCACGAGCTTAGAACATGCAAATTAGCCATGCTAGTTGAATATTCATATATTTTCCTCCTCCTCCTCTCCATTCCACAACCTTAATTTATACAACATGTTTACAAGTAACATTATCTATGATTTCACTATTTACTCATAAATTTATTCAAAGTTATCTATTTGCATCATAGTCACTAAATTATTTATATCTTGAGCTACAGAATTTCAATTTAAGATCCGCTAATTTTCCCTAAAACTAGACTCACATATATTATTATCATAAAATTTTCAGAATTTTTTATTTATCCAATAAGTACAGTTTATTCTTTAAATTTACCCCTATTCTGATGTCTGACAGTTCCGACCCTTCTTCACTAAAATTAATTATCTCCTCATACGGGATTCAGATGATGTTCCTGTTTGATTATATTGAAAATAGACTCATTAAGGATTTTAAAAACATAAATTTAAGCCCCTAATTATTTTTCTACAATTGTTTATGATTTTAAAAATACAGAACAGGGAACGAAATCATTCTGACCTTGCCTAACAAAACCTATTACATCTCATGATTTACAATTCCATTACTTACAAAGTTTATTCTATAATAAACTACACCCAATAAGATTTAATTCCATATTTTATTCATCCTCTAATTCGATTTCTACAATTTTGGTGATTTTCTAAAACTAGACTACTGCTGCTGTCCAAAACTGTTTTAGTGCAAAATATTAATTACCAACTTTATAACACCTTTATTTCCTTTCTCTACAATATTTCCCATCACTTTCTCTTTTTTCCTTCTAACATATCAAGAACATAAAACCTTGTATAAGAAAACTCTACATTAACATCATTTCCATGCTTTTCCACAATATCAAACTTAAAAATATGTTGAAAACTTGATGTTCTTACCTTGTTTTATTGATTTCAATCTTTAACTTGATTTCTCTCTCCTCCAGCTTCTATTTCTTGAATCTAACTTGACATTTTTGTTCCCCATAGTCTCCTTGTCATCTTTCTCTCTTGATGGCTATACAAATTCTTTTGAATTTTAAGTGAAAATGGTGAATTTTGGTGAAAGGACCAATTTGTAAAGAAAACTTCTCTTCTTTCTCTTCTTCTCACGTTGGTTTGCATGGGAAAGAGATGATAAAATTCATCATATTTCCTTCCTTATATACTATAAATAATAATAAAATAATGATAAATAATAAAATATCTCATCAAAATATTAATAAAATAATATTTATCTAATTAAATAATTATAAAATATCATCAACATCATCATTACTTTCTAGATTTCTCTCTTCCAATTGACCATTTTGCCCTTTGATCTTTAAAATTTCATCCTTGAATCATCACATAATTTGGTAAAATTATGATTTAGTCCTCATAATTCTTTACCTATTCAATTTGGTCCTAATTCATCCATTTTCCTTAGTTTCTAGATCATTCCACCCTTAAAATATTTTCACTATTGGTCCTTCAACCTTTTCATATTTACACTTTAACCCTCAAGTTTTGAATATTTACTCTTAAGCAACAAAACTTTTCTCACTTTTACCATTTGGTCCTTTCTTGAATTAATATATCATAATATACTTCTCAATGTTGTCGTAACTCCAAAATTTCCCTTTTGTCGCTTTATTTCCTTATTTTACTATATCAAAGATAATATTTTCTTGTAAAAATTTTGGGTATTACATTTCTCTCCCTTTAAAATAAATTTAGATCTAAATTTCCTTGTGTCGTTTGATCATGAACTTATTATTTTTAGTTCTATAGTTCCTTTTGCATATATTTACTTAGCTTATCATTTGTATCTATTTTCTATTCTTTCATTTCACAATTTATTTTTAATTCAATGTTTCAAACTTGAATCGAAATAATCATTTACCTCGTAACAAAAAATTATTTACCTTTCTAAGTAGAATGAATTAAGCAGAACACTTAAGATATCTGAGCGAAACATAACACGGCAAAAGCAGTAAATAGAGAGCACAAATGTGCTAATCGGAGAACGGACATGGTAATAATCGGAGAGCATTCTAAGGTTTCTTAATGGCATGCCACTAATATCTCAATAGTTCTTATCTTGTCTAATTGGACAAATTATATTATGCATATATATCACTTTTTACACTTTTACATAATACTTCTACATACTTTACAATTTAATTCTTGCATCGATAATCCGTATATATTATCTATCTTTAATACTGTAATATATTTCAAAATTCACTAGTCATTTGTAATTTACTAATAATTCTTATCATGTACTTCGTATTTCACTTTTCTATTTCAAATTTCACTTTCTCATCAATAAACAATTCAATACTAATATTTATCCATCACTCAATTCAATTTCCTTCAATTCAACAATAACACTTACCTCATACTTCACT
Source organism: Gossypium rotundifolium (assembly GCA_025506655.1). Classification (NCBI taxonomy): domain Eukaryota; kingdom Viridiplantae; phylum Streptophyta; class Magnoliopsida; order Malvales; family Malvaceae; genus Gossypium; species Gossypium rotundifolium. Next base: position 14,441,137 of record CP106733.1, read on the forward strand.
TACCATACACATAATTTAAATTTAACATTTAATAATAAATAATAGACATCAAACATGTAACAATATAAGTCATATGTGTTAATTTATACTTTAATTTCATATCTCAACAATAGTCTTTCATCAAATGGCATCATATATCATCTATATTATCTAATCAAATTATGAACCTTTGGTTCGGCTTTCAATCTCATATCTTAATTTCAATTCTAATTTCAATTCATAATTCCACTTTTCATACTTTCAATAGTCCAATCAATCAAATTCATTCGATTTTCTCATTTCATTTATTCAATGATTTCAATATCAATAATTCGATATTTTAACAAATTCATGAACCTTAAGTTCATGCTTCAAATCTCACATTTCAATTCAATTCACATTCAACTCATAATTTCTTTGTCATATTTTCAATATTACAATCAATCAAATTTATTTAATTTTTCTTATTTAGTTATTTACCCTATTAACAAATTGGACTTTGCGGATACATGGATTCCAACCCAAACACACCAATATCATATCCTCCCAAACACACCAATAAGGCACTAAATGCCTCTTCGGATGAACCAAAGAATATAATACAAATTATCTCCTCACGAGCCTCAAATCTCCTCATCACATCACAAATCCTATGGCATGCCATTTGTATCCAATCTAATCCGATAAGTTAATAGGTTTTTTTTCAATTCATTTCCACGACAATTTCAAATATTCAAAACATCTATTATCTCAATTCACATATAATTTAATATTCACACACACACACACACACACACACATATATATATATCTTATAATTTAGTCATCAACACAATATTTCATGTAGCAATATAATTTACTTTCCGTAATACATATAACATAACATTCATCATTTTCATGTATTATAAAATATTTATTCATATCTTTATGAGTTTGATTTATCATAATCAACTTTTATTCATATACTTGAGTATCATTTCGACATTATCGAAATTGGTTCGGTTGGGAAGCATCTATATCTATAAGTAAAACAAATCCCATCAAAGTCGACAAATATAGTATCACGAGGTTATATAATGGCATGTATTTCTAGACTTCTCATATGCTACGTTGATTAGAAACCCACTAATAGCTCGATACCATTAAATGTAACACCCCTACTGCCGTATCCATTGCGAATGGTGAGGCATTACTGGAGTTCTTGAACATTTGAATAATTTGAGTCATTTATTATTCATATTCTGAAAATAATCATACGTCCCTCTATTGGGTCCTCAAAGCCCAAAACATACATTAGGAACCAAGGATTAAATTGGGATTATAGAGAATTCTTCGCAAAATCTTAAAATTTTCCTACATTGGTTAGCGTACTTTAATATTAACAAATTTATTATTATTATTATTATTATTATTATTATTATTATTATTATTATTATTATTATTATTATTATTATTATTATTTTGACATGTCTCACTTGAATTTATTACTTATCCTAATATACATAATTTTCCTTATAATATCAAAGATAGTCTTATATTTACATGTCATGATCCATATCGTTTCTTGCTATTTCTTCATAAATATAAATTATTCAATTTATTATAACAATATTTCATGTACCATCATTTTCATGAGATTAGTATATATTTGTTCTAGCGTGAGTTCATAATCTTGAATATGCATAATTATCGCAAATTTCACATACATGTATTGTCCATGTCATATTTCAATATATCAAATAATTATTATTTCTATGTATTTCAAGTTTAAATTTCATGATTTCAAGTACTTGCCATTTTCTATATTTATCCTGTTGAATTTCTCGAAATTTCGATTTTTCCAAGAGTACACTTATAGTGTACAATTTGGTCTGTCAATTCGTATATGGGTACACCTTTCCAGGAAGCACACTCTCATGAACCTCATCCTTACATGGGATTACCGGTCAGGCTAAATCCCAGAAGAAAGCACCTCCGTGAACCTCATTTCTTACAATGGGATTACTAGTCGAGCTAAATCCTCATAACATATGCTCAAAGAGTATCGGGATTACCATCCAGGCTAAATCCACAAGCGATAATTACTAATGAGCTTGGATCTAAATACAGTCCGAGCTAAATTCAGATCCTAGTTCGGATCCAATAAATCCTTTTTCCACATATTCTTGGGAGGGCTATGTAACACTCCAAACCCAGCCCACGAGTCTGGCGGGTGGTATACTTGGTAAAATAATTTGAGTCAATTTGAAAGTTTGGTGAAAATTCGATAAAATTTGGCTAAGGTGTAAAAAGGTGTTTGGCTCAGTTGGGCTTTTATAAATACAGTTGGGTTGATAAATCCTTTGAAAACATCTGATCATGTAACGTTTAATAAATCGGAGTTATAATTGACTTGGTATAGTTTGTTACCCGATGGTAACATCTTTTAAAACCCGTAGAAGTTTATTAAGTTTGAAAAATTTCTTTAGGTTCATTTAATATTTATAAAATTCCATTTGTGTGAGTAAAATAAAGCAATAAAATAAACATCCAACAATAATAATAGCGGCCTTATTACAATCCCAAAATAAAACTTAGAAAATAAATAACTAAATGAATTAAACAAGTTCCAAATATGAAAACAAGCACGGTAGCCTCGAGTCCTCTCTGGCTCCATCTCCGCGATCTATTCATCTCAAAATGTTAAGGGAAGGGTGAGTCACCAAGACTCGATTAATGTAAATCCCCACGAAAAACACTCATACAAGATATTAATTAACATGAAAATATGCAACCCAACCTAACCATCCATACTTAACTACCGTGTGGTCAAAACCATGACTTAGAGTCACAAATTAAATGATGGGGCCAACCCATCGTGTGGTCAAAACCAGCGATGACCATAGGTCACAAATAATCAAGTGTGGTCAAAACCATCGGTGGTACCAAACCATTGGGACTTAGTCGCAAATAATCAATCGATATGGTCAAAACCACATGACCATAGGTCACAAATAATCGATGGGGCCAACCCATCTTATGGTCAAAACCAGCGTGACAGGTCCATAAAATCATCCCCTCCTCTCATCAATCCCACCATCACATGCTTATACATAAATTATCATATGTCATAGCATTTAACATCTTGTGATGGTATGCAAATTGTATATCAAAATCACAAGTTGGGGACTTACAGGATCTGAGTGATTATGCCACAAGCTAATCACAACCAAAAGATTAAAGGCAAACAATTAATTCATGAAATTAATATAGTGTAGTGAGATCTTACACACCACTATCGTAATTCCTAGATCTTGAAACTCGATCTACAACGCTAGATCTTGACCCTACATTCGCCAATCATCTTTGTTAGTACCAAAAGCCTATTCGCCAAACTAAGATTGTACCAAAGGGTTTCACGAACCCAAAACCTTACCACCACTTACCTTAGGAGAATAAATCACAGTTTCCTTAATGGCTATGGCTTCCTATAATCGCTTTAATCGTATTAGTAAGAATCATAGGCCATAACTTTAATTATAAAAGAGATGATTATCCCTTACCACACTTATTGGAAATCGGCGACACCTCTTAATGTTGTGAGAGGTTCGCTATCTTCAATGAAGAGAAAGCACCTTTTCCTTAAGGAGATTCACCAAACTCAAATGGAGGGCTGAATTTTAGAGATAAGTTAACTACTAGGGAAAGAAAAATAAGGAAATTTTGAAGGGTTTTGGGCAAAGGTTGGAGTGGTTTGACCAGTGACAAATTAAAAGAAGAAGAAGTATTTTCGATTTAAGAAAAACAAGAGAAGTGAAATTTTCTCTTAAGGGGTATATTCGGCTAAAAGGAAGCAAGAAAAGTGAAGTTTTGAATAATTTTGGCTATGAATAATGGAGAATTGGCAGTAGCAAATTTGGAGAAAGAGAAGAATTTGGTTGGCACTTCTTTGTCAAATAAAACAGATATGGACAGCCCCTAAGAGTCAAGGTTCAGTAACTCCCTCCCCTTTAGGTGATAATTTGGCTTTTAATTATCAAAGGATTAAGCAAGTTTTATCTTCTAATTATCTCCTATACACCTCTTCAACAATTTGAATGGAAATAAACTACTAACCCTCCCTTCCATTAGATTATGAGCAAAAAATATGCCTTATCTCTTATCAATTAAGAGTCCTATATCTTGCTAACTTCCCCTCCTTCCACGCCGACAAAGGAAAAAATAAAACCAAGGTCTTTGTTTCTTTGATTCGAACCAATGACCTCATGCACCCTCTCCTCCAACGCACTTTGCCACTTCTCCCATTAGACTTTCATGTCAAATAACCTCCTCATTTTATTATAAGGCCTTCTTCCCCCCCCACTCCTTTAACGCAAAAGGCCCAAAAATAAACGTTCCTTCGTCTCTTATGTCTCGAACCCGAGACCTTATACCCTTAAGCCCGCCCATGCCACTCCACGAACCTATCTTTCATGCTCAAACCTTGTCCAGAAATTTCTTTAAGCCTTCACCCTAGCTTAAAAAGCCCAAAAGGAAAAACATATTTCCTTTTGTTACTACTCGAAAGTCGAACCCCTCTAGCAACCCCTTAGGCACTAAGCCACTTGTGCCAAGCCTATTCTTTGTGTCATAATTAGCCAAATTTCCTATTAACCCCTTTCTCACCTAGCTCCCTTCTTTTAAGTACCTTAAAGAGATTTTAATTCCAAATCGACCTAATTGGGTTATTTCTGACCCTAAATCATGCCAAATAAAGTCATATTATTTATTTCTTTAAGCACACATGGAAATTAATTGAATTACAAACCTCTAATTGAGGTGTTACAGTTTTACCAAAAAATTTCGGCCTCAAATTACTGGATCGGAAGAGTTGGGGTATTGCTACCATCACATCCTCGAGTTCATGTGGCCTCCTCGTACCATGATTAGTCCGCTTACCTTCACCAAAACAAACTTCCTGCGAAGAACCTTAACATCCCGATCCAAAATTTGTCGGCTCCTCTTGAAAGACAAGTCAGGGCTTACCTCAATTTTCTCTTGGCACGCGTTGTGGGGATCTCGATCGAAATACCTCGATTGAAACATGAAAGACATCATGGATCCGGCTCAATTCTACCGTAACTCAGTCGTAGCTACCGGTCCACGCGTTTCAACCGTGATCTGATCCGATGAATCTAGGGCTTAGCTTGCCCTTTCGACCAAACCTCAAGACCTTTTCCATGGTGATACCTTCAAGAAAACCTTATATTGCGCATACTCAACCTCTGCGCTTAAGATTGGTAGGATTTCTACCTATCCGATGCCTCCTTGAGACGAGCCCGAATTACTTTGACCACCTGCATGTACGCTTCTCTTTCTGGACCAACATCGGCGTTCCTAGTTCCGAGTCCATGGGTAGGTGTTCGCATTCCGACCATCTGACGCCTCATGGTGCCATCTAAATGCTCGCTTGATAACTATTGTTATAAGTGAACTACTGGTAGGTACTCCTCCAACTACCACGAAATCAAAACCATGCCGCTGCATGTCTTAACACTTGAATAACCTCTCGGATTGTCCATCGATTGCGCGGATGGGCCGTCTTGAAATTCAACTTAGTGCCTAACTCGATGTAAGGCCTTCCAAAATCGGCGTGAACCGGGATCCCGATCTGAAATAATGGACCTGGTACCCCATGTAACCATACTATCTCGGCTATATATACAACTTAGCTAGCTTTTGAAGTGAGTAGTCAACCCTTACGGTGTATGAAATGAGCCAACTTAGTCAACCGTTCTACCACCCAAAGCGGCATCTTTCTTCTGGATGTGAAGGGAAGCCCACTTACAAAATCCATAGTAATATCTTCCCACTTCCATGTGGGATCTTTATCGGTTATAACGACCATGGCAAGCGATGCTCGACTTAACTTGCGGCATGTCGGACACTTGCCCTTCTTCCGGTCACTTCACGCTTAAGTCCGTACCAAAACTGTTCCATCAAATCGATACATCTTCTGCTTCTCGGGTGTATAAGTACGCCTTGCTGCTATGAGCTTCTTTAAGAATTCCCTCAACTCATCATCCTTAGGCATGCATTCTCCAGTGCGAAAGCTCCATCACCGCCTAAGCCCAAACCTTGACCTCACCATTCATTACTCATCGCCCATATAATTTGTCATTAGACACCATATTCAAATAGTGTAACCGTTACCAAATTCGGATAATGTAAGGTTACCATATTCAAAATGTTGTGACCGTAGTCACCATATAACGTTAGTGAGACGAAGTCAACACCTTCTTCCCCTTTCACATAAATCCCGAATGCCCCAATATATATATCATGTATAACATACTTAATTTCATATTCATATACATATATTCATGTTATAAAATAACATATTTCATAATCCTAGTAGGAAACGTGCACAGTACTTTTGTACCACTTTAGGTACTTAGGAAAACCTCAAGATCCGGAGCTCCTCTTATTCCAACTCCTATCCTCATTACGCCTAATTGACTGTCTTACCCCTTCAGCAACCTTAGACTTTTCCACTAGGACAGCGAACTCCCGTTCCTGTTGTGGAGCTATCATCATCCTCAGCTCATCTCTCAACCCATCCTCGAATCTAACACAGCGTTCATGCTCGGTACCCACAATACCACGAGCATACCTGCTCAACCGGAGAAATTCGACCTCATACTCTGCCACAGTCTTATTACCCTGAACCAGATTCAAGAAAGCCTTCCGCTGTGCATCCACGTAGCTAGTTCCTATGTATTTCTTTTGGTAGGCAGCCTTAAAGAATTCCCATGTGAGGTCCTCCGCCATCGCTCCATCCCTTAATGTGAGCCACCACTAGTATGACTCATCCCGAAGTAGAGAGATTATACCCTTCAACTTTTCCTCAGCTGTAAAATCCAAGTCATCCATGATCCTCTCAGTTGATTCCAACCAATACTCCACCGCACTGGGTGCCACTCCAGAAACTCCTCTAAACACTTACGCTTGGTTAGCTCGGAGTAGTTCAACCACGAATTCTGACTCCACCTGACTGCGCCTACCTCGACAACTCGTTCCAACACTCGTAGTACAGCTTGGGATACTACATCGTTACCACCGGTCTGATCTTGAAACTCAGGTTCTGCCGTCGGTAGATCCGGCATCACATTTTCAGACTTATGACCAGACCCTGCTGGCTCCTACAAGGTCATCCTACCGCTACCACGACCACGCGGCAGATGTCCATGACCTCTTGTACTCATTCTTCTCATTTGCGTTTATCTGATTAAGAATTTTATGCATTATTAATACTGTTCACTGTTTACCCACGAGCAATTTTATTGAGAAATGGTTTTTGAAGTGATTCTTTCAAAGTCGAATCTACCTATAATTCTAGTTTCAGGCTTATCTCCTAGTTTTAAGTACATCCATCACACAAACAATATTCACAGACCACATCTAACGTGTAGGGGCACTTTCGTCATTTCACTACCCAGGGGTATTTTTGAAATTTTAACCTACAGGGGTATTTTTGTATTTTTTTTGAAAATAAAAGTTCTCGGATGATTTTGTCAAAAAGTATTTTGGAACTTTTAAATTCCTGGGGTATTTTGAAAAATTTTGAAATTCGGGGGTATTTTGGTGATTTTGAAGCTCGGGGGTATTTTGGTAATAAACCAAGGTAGCTTTGTGAAGTTTGATAATTTCGGGGCATTTCCAAATGTTGCCAAACTTTGAGGGTTCTTTCTGAGAATTTGTTTTCCAAGTCGATGGTGTTGCAAAAATTTTGAAAACCAGGGTCATTTTGGTAATTTTGTAAGTTAGGGGTAATTTTGTAATTTTCTAAAATCAAGATACTTTGGACGTTTGCAAAAATAGGGTTTTTAAACACTTTTAAAAAATAAGGAAATTTTGGAAAAACTGTCGGATAGTTGAACTTTTTATAAACCAAGGGCATTTTTTTTTTGTAATTTTTTACCACTAGGGGTATTTTAGTAATTCTACAAATTGAAAATTTTTTTTAGAAAAATATTGTAAAACAATAGTTCTCACACATTAAAAAGAAATTTTAAGAGTTTTAGAACTAGGGTTCTTATGAAAATACTACTAGTTCCTTTCGGGTTTTAGTTGGGGTTTAGCCCATGAATAAGTCCTCTTGGTTAGGGTGAGCCGAAGCTACGCACTAGGTAGGATTCGAGTGGAGAGGAGGTGAGTTCTGCTGATTTTTAAATACCAAGCTCCCACCAATACCAATCCTAGACATGCGCACAATGGTTACCACACCTAACTCGTGACTTAGACATAGGTTTGTTTAATTAAGCAATTAAGTCTTATATAGTAGTTGGGGTAGACTAGTCCTAGAGTTCAAGTACTGTCATTCTATTCTCGTTCCCAAGTTACCCATTTACCCTTATCAAGTATTCACGAGCGATCAGAGATACTTACAGGCGGATTGGTGCACGAGACTCAAAGCCATCTTTGTTCAAAACAAAAACCATTTCATAATGTTTCACAAAGGCTACAAAAATGTTTTGGGCCTGGGCCCCAGTAGAGTTTTGAACCGGCTCGATACCAAAATATAACACCCCCCCGCCCACGAGCCCGGCCGGATCGGTATGTGACGGAGTAAAAGCGTTTTGAAATATTTTGATTTTACGGTGAAAATCTGAAAATATTGTTAAGGTTATAAAGCGATGTCGAAAAAAAATCTTGGTGGGATTGATTTTACAAACATGGTTGAGTTGAAACCCTTTGAAAACATTTGATCATTTGAATTTTAAAACCATCGAGTTATTGTTAACTTGGTAAATTTGGCTACCGATGGTAACATCTTTGAAAAACTCGTAAAAATTTTCCATTTTGAAAACATCACCTTTAACCTTTATTTAAACAATTTATAGTTTTATTAGAAATATAGTAGGAATGAAATTTAACAACTACTTAAACACCCAAAATAATTATTAGCGACCTTATTACAATCCAAACCAAAATTTAGAAATAAATAAACTTGATCTGTACTAAATAAAATTCTAAATCCAAGGAATCAAGCATGGCCGCCTCGAGTCCTCTCGGCTCCATCTCTGCGATCTACTCATCCGCAAAATGATATGGGAAGGGTGAGTCACCAAGACTCGGTGTATAAATCCCCAACCCTAAGTGCAACTCATACACAAAATATTAGTAAAACATGCAAACATGCAACCCAAACTAACCATCCATACTCCTTTAACTACCCCTGTGGTCAAAACCACAGTGGTCAAAACCACTGTGACCGGAGTCACAAATCAAGTGATGGGCCAACCCATCGTGTGGTCAAAACCACTGATGACCATAGGTCACAATTATCAATATGTGGTCAAAACCACTGGTGGTAACAAACCACTGGGACTTAGTCACAATTTTTCAACGGTGTGGTCAAAACCACTTTGGTGGCCAAGTCACAATTAATCTGATGGGGCTAACCCATCTTGTGGTCAAAACCACTGGTGACAGTCCATAGAGAATGATCCCCCTCCTCTCATCAATCCCATAACCAACATGCTCATATCATGCTTAACATATTATCGTAAATCATGCATATAAGTCATGGCATAGCATATTACCCATCATGTCATCCATAATAGATTTTAAATCACAAGTGACTTACCCGGAATCCATGCTCATGTCCACAAGCAAATCACTACCACAATGATTAAATCGTAACATAATAGCAATGCTAACTAATAAAGTGTTAAGAGTTTTACACACCTGTTTACTCGTGAGACTAGCAAATCCCGAACTATACTAGTGAAACCCCGAGAGGTTGTTTCCCCCTACAATCGGCCAACAAACATACTTTTAGATCTAATAGCCATTCGGCTATACTAATAATCCTGAAGGATTAATTGTACCTAAAATATGGCCTTAGGCTGAAACTTACTATCACTTACCAAAACGAGTTTAAATCCCGGAAGCCTTTGTTTGCCTTGGCCGATTAGCCCCTAGATCCATGGCACACAATCGGTTATACATAGATACCGAAAATGGCCTTTGGCCGAATATGCCTAATCCACTTACCACTCTTACCAAAATCCCAAAGTTGTCACTTGTCTTGTCGAGCTCCCTTGAAGAATCAAATGCCGAAATGCTCCTTGGTGTCGGCTACACACAAAAGTTACATGTTAATATGGCCTATACACATTCGGCCAATCCAGCCTTTACACATGCTTTCGGCTCACCAAAGGAGGAGAAAAGAACCCAATCTTTTAAAAGGGACACTTACCTCTATTATTTTCTCAAAGAGACTAAAAGTGAAGAAATTTCGGCCATGGCTTCCAAGTGTTGATGAGATATTCGGTTATCACCAAATGGAAGATGAAATTTTGAGTAGAATGGGGTGATAGGTTACCAAGTAGAACAAAAGAAGAGAAGGATTTGAAGAATTTTGAGCAATGGGGCTAGAGAAATTGACCAAGAACAAATGGGGGAGAAAAAGAAAGACCAATTAGATGAATTTCGGCACCTTCCTGCTATACTCAAAACCGATTGTGGATGGCCCTAAGGAGTCCTACATTCGGCCAACACTCACCCCTTTGGTGATAATTCTTTATCTTTCAATTATCTCCCATAAAAAAAAAAAGATTTATTTTCTATTTTATCTCCTAGCCACCTCTTCAAATAAATAAAAAGAATAAAACTAATAGCACTTACTCTTCCAGCCGAATTTCAAAAATAAAACAAGGTTTATCCTTATCATATTAAGAGCCCATGAGCAGGCCACCAGCTCACTCCCTTCACGCCAGCATTCATAAAAAAAAAAAAACACCCATTGCTGCCTATGCTACTCGAACATGGGACCTCATTGTCATGACCCTTTACAACGTCCCAAGCCACTTTACCACATCGACTTTCATGTCCATAATCCTTACCATTTATTTTAAGGCCTTCCTAGCTTAACCCTTCCTCTTTAACGCCAAAAGCCCAAAATAAAATACATCCCATGCGCCACCATGATTGAACTCTAGACACTCTCCAGGTGGCCCCGGCCCTTAAGTGGCGCCTTAAGCCACTTTACCAAGGCACTCTTTTGTGTCTAAAAGTGCCATAACATCTCTTAAGACCTATCTCACCTAGCTCCCTCCTCTTAAGCACTAAAAGAAATTTCCAGCCCTAAGTCGACCTAGCAGGGTTATGACTAGACCCTAGAATATGTCAAGCAATCAAGCATATATATTTCTTCAAGCACACACATGGGAAAAATAATTAAATTGCAAACAACCCCAAATTCAGGATTTTACACCACACACTGCTTATGTTTTCCATTTTGATTATCTACTTTTAAATATTTTGATTTGGGCTTGTAATAAGGCCTCTTAAAGTTTTCAGACTTTAAATTTTAGATTGGTTTTATTTTGATTTAAATCTGTTAGAAGTAAATCACAGTTTTTCCAAAATGTTAACTGTTTTTAAAACAACATGTAACACCCTCTACCCGTATCCGTTGCCAGAATATGGTACGAGGCATTACCGGAGTTTACTGAACATTTTCGAATAATTTCGAGTCATTTATTATTCATATTCTGAAAATAATCATAACGTCCCTCTATTGGGTCCTCAAAGCCCAAAACATACATTAGGACCCAACAAGGATTAAATTGGGATTATAGAAAATTCTTACAAAAATCTTAAAATTTTCCTACATTGGTTAGCGTACTTTAATATTAAAAATTTATTATTATTATTATTATTATTATTATTTTGACATGTCTCACTTGAATTTATTACTTATCCTAATATACATAATTTTCCTTATAAAACGTATCAAAGATGGTCTTATATTTACATGTCATGATCCATATCATTTTCTTGCTATTTCTTCATAAATATAAATTATTCAATTTATTATAACAATATTTCATGTACCATCATTTTCATGAGATTAGTATATATTTGTTCTAGCGTAGTTCATAATCTTGAATATGCATAATTATCGGCAAATTTCACATACATGTATTTTCCATGTCATATTTCAATATATCAAATAATTATTATTTCTATGTATTTCAAGTTTAAATTTCATGATTTCAAGTACTTGCCATTTTCTATATTTATCCCGTTGAATTTCTAAATTTCGATGGATTTTTCGATAGTACACTTATAGTGTACAATTAAAGTCTGTCAATTCGTACACATATGGGTACACCCTTTTCCAGAGAGCACACTCCCGTGAACCTCATCCTTACAACGGGATTACCAGTCCAGGCTAAATCCCCTGTAAGAAAGCACACTCCCGCGAACCTCATTTCTTACAGCGGGATTACCAGTCCAGGCTAAATCCCCTATAACATATGCTCAAAGAGTATTGTCGGGATTACCAGTTCAGGCTAAATCCCCTGCAACGACAATTACTCTAATGAGCTTGGATCTGAAGTACCAATCCAGGCTAAATTCAGATCCTAATTCGGATCCGGGCTAAATCCTTTTTCCACATATTCTTCGGGAGGGCTATATCAGGATCACCCGTCCGGGCTAGATCCTTTTCACACATATTCTTCGGGAGGGCTATATCAGGATCACCCGTCCGGGCTAGATCCTTTTTACCGTCAATTCCTTTTCAGAGATCCATCGAATTTTCCTTTCATTCAACCAGGATTTATTTTCCATTTTCATCAAGAATATCAATGCTTCATCAATTATCATACAATGAATATCCAAATTATATTCATATCAATAAGAATATATTTCAAGTATTTAAGAATATAATTCAAGTTACACGAATTTATCTCATTGCTTGTTCATGTTTATAGTTTCACAAATCCGATGACTTTTCTTTTCCACGTTCAAGTCTCGTATTTGAGTTATCCGGATCTTTATTAATAAATTTGATCATCATTTTCATTCATCTCAGATTCTGATACATTTAATTAATGCTTTAGGCAAAAATTACCATTTTGCCCCTAAGCTTTTAATTAATGACGATTTCATCCTTAGGTTCAGAAAAATAAAATTCTTGTAATTTAATCCTTGTTTCAAGCCTAATTATTCTCATATATATTGATAACAGCCATGAATTCTATGAAATATCAAAATTTTCCATAATTTCAACACTTTTCAATTTAATCCCTAAAACATATTTTCACCCGATCTTGATCTAAATTAATAATTTCATTCAATTTTATAATTTAAGTAATAAAATAATCAATTTCATGCAATTTGGTCATTTCTTGACATTTTTACAAAATTACCCATAAAGTTTTACTTTTATTCAATTTAGTCCACGAGCTTAGAACATGCAAATTAGCCATGCTAGTTGAATATTCATATATATTTTCCTCCTCCTCCTCTCCATTCCACAACCTTAATTTATACAACATGTTTACAAGTAACATTATCTATGATTTCACTATTTACTCATAAATTTATTCAAAGTTATCTATTTGCATCATAGTCACTAAATTATTTATATCTTGAGCTACAGAATTTCAATTTAAGATCCGCTAATTTTCCTAAAACTAGACTCACATATATTATTATCATAAAATTTTCAGAATTTTTTGTTTATCCAATAAGTACAGTTTATTCTTTAAATTTACCCCTATTCTGATGTCTGACAGTTCCGACCCTTCTTCACTAAAAATTAATTATCTCCTCATACGGGATTCAGATGATGTTCCTGTTTGTTTATATTGAAAATAGACTCATTAAGGATTTTAAAAACATAAATTTAAGCCCCTAATTATTTTTCTACAATTGTTTATGATTTTAAAAATACAGAACAGGGGAACCCGAAATCATTCTGACCTTGCCTAACAAAACCTATTACATCTCATGATTTACAATTCCATTACTTACAAAGTTTATTCTATAATAAACTACACCCAATAAGATTTAATTCCATATTTTATTCATCCTCTAATTCGATTTCTACAATTTTTGGTGATTTTCTAAAACTAGACTACTGCTGCTGTCCAAAACTGTTTTAGTGCAAAATATTAATTACCAACTTTATAACACCTTTATTTCCTTTCTACAATATTTCCCATCACTTTCTCTTATTTTCCTTCACTAACATATCAAGAACATAAAACCTTGTATAAGAAAACTCTACATTAACATCATTTCCATGCTTTTTCCACAATATCAAACTTAAAAATATGTTGAAAACTTGATGTTCTTACCTTGTTTTATTGATTTCAATCTTTAACTTGATTTTCTCTCCTCCAGCTTCTATTTCTTGAATCTAACTTGACATTTTTGTTCCCCATAGTCTCCTTGTCATCTTTCTCTCTTGATGGCTATACAAATTCTTTTGAATTTTAAGTGAAAATGGTGAATTTTTGGTGAAAGGACCAATTTGTAAAGAAAAGAAAACTTCTCTTCTTTCTCTTCTTCTCACGTTGGTTTGCATGGGAAAGAGATGATAAAATTCATCATATTTCCTTCCTTATATACTACATAAATAATAATAAAATAATGATAAATAATAAAATATCTCATCAAAATATTAATAAAATAATATTTATCTAATTAAATAATTATAAAATATCATCAACATCATCATTACTTTCTAGATTTCTCTCTTTCCAATTGACCATTTTGCCCTTTGTGATCTTTAAAATTTCATCCTTGAATCATCACATAATTTGGTAAAATTATGATTTAGTCCTCATAATTCTTTACCTATTCAATTTGGTCCTAATTCATCCATTTTCCTTAGTTTCTAGATCATTCCACCCTTAAAATATTTTCACTATTGGTCCTTCAACCTTTTCATATTTACACTTTAACCCCTCAAGTTTTGAATATTTACTCTTAAGCAACAAAACTTTTCTCACTTTTACCATTTGGTCCTTTCTTGAATTAATATATCATAATATACTTCTCAATGTTGTCGTAACTCCAAAATTTCCCTTTTGTCGCTTTATTTCCTTATTTTACTATATCAAAGATAATATTTTACTGTAAAAATTTTCGGGGTATTACATTTCTCTCCCCCTTAAAATAAATTTCAGTCCTCGAAATTTCCTTGTATCGTTTGATCATGAACTTATTATTTTTAGTTCTATAGTTCCTTTTGCATATATTTACTTAGCTTATCATTTGTATCTATTTTCTATTCTTTCATTTCACAATTTATTTTTAATTCAATGTTTCAAACTTGAATCGAAATAATCATTTACCTCGTAACAAAAAATTATTTACCTTTCTAACAGGCCTAATGAATTAAGCAGAACACTTAAGATATACTGAGCGAATGTAACATAACACGGCCAAACAGTAAATAGAGAGCACAAATGTGCTAATCGGAGAGCACGGACATGGTAATAATCGAGAGAGCATTCTAAGGTTTCTTAATGGCATGCCACTAATATCTCAAGAGTTCTTATCTTGTCTAATTGGACAAATTATATTATGCATATATATCACTTTTTACACTTTTCGCATAATACTTCTACATACTTTACAATTTAATTCTTGCATCGATAATCCGATATATTATCTATCTTTAATACGTGTAATATATTTCAAAATTCACTAGTCATTTGTAATTTACTAATAATTCTTATCATGTACTTCAGATTTCACTTTTCTATTTCAAATTTCACTTTCTCATCAATAAACAATTCAATACTAATATTTATCCATCACTCAATTCAATTTCCGTTCAATTCAACAATAACACTTACCTCATACTTCACTTACCATACACATAATTTAAATTTAACATTTAATAATAAATAATAGACATCAAACATGTAACAATATAAGTCATATGTGTTAATTTATACTTTAATTTCATATCTCAACAATAGTCTTTCATCAAATGGCATCATATATCATCTATATTATCTAATCAAATTATGAACCTTTGGTTCGGCTTTCAATCTCATATCTTAATTTCAATTCTAATTTCAATTCATAATTCCACTTTTCATACTTTCAATAGTCCAATCAATCAAATTCATTCGATTTTCTCATTTCATTTATTCAACTGATTTCAATATCAATAATTCGATATTTTAACAAATTCATGAACCTTAAGTTCATGCTTCAAATCTCACATTTCAATTCAATTCACAATTCAACTCATAATTTCTTTGTCATATTTTCAATATTACAATCAATCAAATTTATTTAATTTTTCTTATTTCAGTTATTTACCCTATTAACAAATTCGGACTTTGACGGATACATGGATTCCAACCCAAACACACCAGAATATCATATCCTCCCAAACACACCAATAAGGCACTAAATGCCTCTTCGGATGAACCGAAGAATATAATACAGAATTATCTCCTCAGTCGAGCCTCAAATCTCCTCATCACATCACAAATCCTATGGCATGCCATTTGTATCCAATCTAATCCGATAAGTTAATAGGTTTTTTTTTTCAAATTCATTTCCACGACAATTTCAAATATTCAAAACATCTATTATCTCAATTCACATATAATTTAATATTCACACACACACACACACACACATATATATATATATATCTTATAATTTAGTCATCAACACAATATTTCATGTAGCAATATAATTTACTTTCCGTAATACATATAACATAACATTCATCATTTTCATGTATTATAAAATATTTATTCATATCTTTATGAGTTTGATTTATCATAATCAACTTTTATTCATATACTTGAGTATCATTTTCGACATTATCAGAATTGGTTCGGTTGGGAAGCATCTATATCTATAAGTAAAACAAATCCCATCAAAGTCGACAAATATCGTAGTATCACAGGTTATATAATGGCATGTATTTCTAGACTTCTCATATGCTACGTTCGGTCCGAGAACCGACTAAACCGTAGCTCTGATACCATTAAATGTAACACCCTCTACCCGTATCCATTGCCAGAATATGGTACGAGGCATTACCGGAGTTTACTGAACATTTTCGAATAATTTCGAGTCATTTATTATTCATATTCTGAAAATAATCATAACGTCCCTCTATTGGGTCCTCAAAGCCCAAAACATACATTAGGAACCAACAGGATTAAATTGGGATTATAGAGAATTCTTCGCAAAATCTTAAAATTTTCCTACATTGGTTAGCGTACTTTAATATTAACAAATTTATTATTATTATTATTATTATTATTATTATTATTATTATTATTATTATTATTATTATTATTATTATTTATTTTGACATGTCTCACTTGAATTTATTACTTATCCTAATATACATAATTTTCCTTATAAAAGCGTATCAAAGATAGTCTTATATTTACATGTCATGATCCATATCGTTTTCTTGCTATTTCTTCATAAATATAAATTATTCAATTTATTATAACAATATTTCATGTACCATCATTTTCATGAGATTAGTATATATTTGTTCTAGCGTAGTTCATAATCTTGAATATGCATAATTATCGCAAATTTCACATACATGTATTGTCCATGTCATATTTCAATATATCAAATAATTATTATTTCTATGTATTTCAAGTTTAAATTTCATGATTTCAAGTACTTGCCATTTTCTATATTTATCCCGTTGAATTTCTCGAAATTTCGATGGATTTTTCCATAGTACACTTATAGTGTACAATTTGGTCTGTCAATTCAGTATACATATGGGTACACCTTTTCAGAGAGCACACTCTCATGAGCCTCATCCTTACGGTGGGATTACCGGTCAGGCTAAATCCCACAGAAGAAAGCACACTCCGTGAACCTCATTTCTTACAATGGGATTACTAGTCGAAAGCTAAATCCCATAACATATGCTCAAAGAGTATTGTCGGGATTACCGTCCGGGCTAAATCCCAGAGCGATAATTACTCTAATGAGCTTGGATCTAAATTACAGATCGAGCTAAATTCAGATCCTAGTTCGGATCCGGCTAAATCCTTTTTCCACATATTCTTGGAGGGCTATGTAACACTCAAACCCAGCCCACGAGTCTGGCCCGGGTCAGTATGTTCTTGGGTAAAAATAATTTGAGTCAATTTGAAAGTTTGGTGAAAATTCGATAAAATTTGGCTAAGGTGTAAAAGGGTGTTTGAAAACTCGGTTGGGCTTTTATAAATACAGATTGGGTTGATAAATCCTTTGAAAACATCTCGATCATGTAACGTTTAATAAATCAGAGTTATAATTGACTTGGTATAGTTTGTTACCCGATGGTAACATCTTTTAAAAACCCGTAGAAGTTTATTAAGTTTGAAAAATTTCTTTTAACCGGTTCATTTAATATTTATAAAATTCCATTTGTGTGAGTAAAATAAAGCAATAAAATAAACATCCAACAATAATAATAGCGGCCTTATTACAATCCCAAAATAAAAACTTAGAAAATAAATAACTAAAACTGAATTAAACAAGTTCCAAATATGAAAAACAAGCACGGCCGCCTCGAGTCCTCTCCGGCTCCATCTCCGCGATCTATTCATCTGCAAAATGTTAAGGGAAAGGGGTGAGTCACCAAGACTCAGTGTGTAAATCCCCCACCCAGAAAAACACTCATACACAAGATATTAATTAACATGAAAATATGCAACCCAACCTAACCATCCATACTCCTTAACTACCCCGTGTGGTCAAAACCACTGATGACTTAGAGTCACAAATTAAATGATGGGGCCAACCCATCGTGTGGTCAAAACCACTGATGACCATAGGTCACAAATAATCAAGTGTGGTCAAAACCACTGGTGGTACCAAACCATTGGGACTTAGTCGCAAATAATCAATCGATATGGTCAAAACCACTGATGACCATAGGTCACAAATAATCTGATGGGGCCAACCCATCTTATGGTCAAAACCACTGACGACAGTCCATAAAATCATCCCCCTCCTCTCATCAATCCCACCATCACATGCTTATACATAAATTATCATATATCATGTCATAGCATTTAACATACTGTGATGGTATGCAAATTGTATATCAAAAATCACAAGTTAGGGGACTTACCCGGATACCGTGATTATGCCACAAGCTAATCACAACCAAAAGATTAAAGGCAAACAATTAATTCATGAAATTAATATAGTGTGTAGTGAGATCTTACACACCTGTTACTATCGTAATTCCTAGATCTTGAAACTCCGATCTACAACGCTAGATCTTGACCCTACATTCGGCCAATCATCTTTGTTAGTACCAAAAGCCTATTCGGCCAAACTAAGATTGTACCAAAGGGTTTCACACGAACCCAAAACCTTACCACCACTTACCTTAGGAGAATAAATCACGAAAGTTTCCCTTAATGGCTATGGCTTCCCTATAATCGCTTTAATCGTATTAGTAAGAATCATAGGCCATAACTTTAATTATAAAAGAGATGATTATCCCTTACCACACTTATTGGAAATCGGCAGCACCTCTTAATGTTGTGAGAGGGGTTCGGCTATCTTCAATGAAGAGAAAGCACCCTTTTCCTTAAGGAGATTCGCCAAACTCAAATGGAGGGCTGGAATTTTAGAGATAAGTTCTACTACTAGGGAAAGAAAAATAAGGAAATTTTTGAAGGGTTTTGGGCAAAGGTTGGAGTGGTTTCGGCCAGCAGCAAAATTAAAAGAAGAAGAAGTATTTTCGATTTAAGAAAAACAAGAGAAGCTGGAAATTTTCTCTTAAAAGAGGGGGGTATATTCGGCTAAAAGGAAGCAAGAAAAGCTGGAAGTTTTGAATAATTTTGGCTATGAATAATGGAGAATTCGGCAGTAGCAAATTTGGAGAGAAGAGAAGAATTTGGTTGAACTTTTGGCACTTCTTTGTCAAATAAAACAGATATGGACAGCCCCCTAAGAGTCCAAGGTTCAGCCAACTCCCTCCCCCCTTTAGGTGATAATTTGGCTTTTAATTATCAAAGGATTAAGCAAGTTTTATCTTCTAATTATCTCCTATACACCTCTTCAACAATTTGAATGGAAATAAACTACTAATAACCCTCCTTCCAAATAGATTATGAGCAAAAAATATGCCTTATCTCTTATCAATTAAGAGTCCTATATCTCGCTAACTTCCCCTCCTTCACGCCAAAGAAAAAAAAGAGAAAAAAATAAAACCAAGGTGCTGTTTCTTTGATTCGAACCAACGACCTCATGCAGCCCTCTCCTCCAACGCACTTTGCCACTTCTCCCATTAGACTTTCATGTCAAATAACCTCCTCATTTTATTATAAGGCCTTCTTCTGCCCCCCACTCCTTTAACGCAAAAAGGCCCAAAAATAAAACGTTCCTTGCGTCTCTTATGTCTCGAACCCGAGACCTTATACCAAGACCCTTAAGCCACGCCCCATGCCACTCCACCGAACCTATCTTTCATGCTCAAACCTTGTCCAAAATTTCTTTAAGGCCTTCCTTAACCCTAACGCCCAAAAAGCCCAAAAGGAAAAAACATATTTCCCTTTTGTTACTACCGAGAGTCGAACCCCTCCCTAGCAACCCCCTTAGGCACACTAAGCCACTTGTGCCAAGCCTATTCTTTGTGTCATAATTCGCCCAAATTTCCTATTAACCCCTTTCTCACCTAGCTCCCTTCTTTTAAGTACCTTAAAAAGAGATTTTTAATTCCAAATCTGACCTAATTCGGGGTTATTTCTAGACCCTAAATCATGCCAAATAAAGTCATATTATTTATTTCTTTAAGCACACATGGGAAATTAATTGAATTACAAACAACCTCTAATTCAGGGTGTTACAGTTTTACCCCCCTTAAAAAGAATTTCGGCCTCAAAATTACCTGGATCAGAAGAGTTGGGGGTATTGCTACCGCATCACATCCTCGAGTTCCCATGTGGCCTCCTCCGTACCATGATTCCGTCATAACACCTTCACCAAAGGCACAAACTTCCTGCGAAGAACCTTAACATCCCGATCCAAAATTTGTACTGGCTCCTCTTCGAAAGACAAGTCCGGGCTTACCTCAATTTTCGCTACTGGCACAACGTGTGAGGGATCTGATCGATAACGCCTCAGCATTGAAACATGAAAGACATCATGGATCTGGCTCAATTCTACCGGTAACTCAAGCTGGTAAGCTACCAGTCCCAGCGTTTCAACACCGTATCACATCCAGATGAATCTAGGGCTTAGCTTGCCCTTTCGACCAAACCTCAAAGACCTTCTTCCATGGTGATACCTTCAAGAAAACCTTATCGCCCACTGCATACTCAACCTCTCTGCGCTTAAGATTGGCGAGGGATTTCTACCTATCCGATGCCTCCTTGACGAGCCCAATTACTTTGACCTTACCCTGCGTGGTGCGCCACTAACTCGGACCCAACATCGGCGTTCTCCTAGTTCCGTCCAATAGGTAGGTGTTCGGCATTTCCGACCATACAGCGCCTCATATGGTGCCATCTAAATGCTCGCTTGATAACTATTGTTATAAGTGAACTCTGCCAAAGGTAGGTACTCCTCCCAACTACCACGGAAATCCAAAACACAGCCCCTTAGCATGTCTTCCAACACTTGAATAACCCTCTCAGATTGTCCATCAGACTGCGGATGGAAAGCCGTGCTGAAATTCAACTTAGTGCCTAACTCCTGATGTAAGGCCTTCCAAAATCTCGACGTGAACCGAGGATCCCGATCTGAAATAATGGACACTGGTACCCCATGTAACCATACTATCTCGGCTATATACAACTTAGCTAGCTTTTGAAGTGAGTAGTCAACCCTTACCGGTATGAAATGAGCCGACTTAGTCAACCGGTCTACTACCACCCAAACAGCATCTTTCTTACTGGATGTAAGGGGAAGCCCACTTACAAAATCCATAGTAATATCTTCCCACTTCCACTGTGGGATCTTTATCGGTTGTAACAGCCCCGATGGCAACTGATGCTCAGCCTTAACTTGCTGGCATGTCAGACACTTGCCCACTAACTCGGTCACTTCACGCTTAAGTCCCGGCCACCAAAACTGTTCCATCAAATCACGATACATCTTACTGCTTCTCGGGTGTATAGCGTACGCACTGCTATGAGCTTCTTTAAGAATTCCTGCCTCAACTCATCATCCTTAGGCATGCACATTCTCCCCTGAAAGTACAGTACTCCATCACTGCCCAAACTGAAACCTTCAGCCTCACCATTCTGTACTCATCGCCCATATAATTTGTGTCATTAGACACCATATTCAAATAGTGTAACCGTAGTTACCAAATTCAGATAATGTAACCGGAGTTACCATATTCAAAATGTTGTGACCGTAGTCACCATATAACGTTGGTGAGACCAAGTCAACACCTTCTTCCCCTTTCACATAAATCCGAATGCCCCAAAATATATATATCATGTATAACATACTTAATTTCATATTCATATACATATATTCACATGTTATAAAATAACATATTTCATAATCCTATCAGTAGGAAGCGTGCACGAGTACTTTTGTACCACTTTAGGGTATTAGCCATATTCATATACTTACGTATAATCATATAATAAAAATAATTGCCATATGAAATATCGAAAGTTAATAAAGCGTACACACCGATTTGCTTAATAGATTCCTTGAAATCCAGAAGAGCGATCTACCGATCTAGATTACTCCTATATTCTACCAACCATTAAAATATATTAACAAACTTATTTGGCTTAAAACCAAATCCAAGTAGGATTTGTATTACTTACCTTGTTGCCGAATTGAAAGATTGTAAATCAAATGCCGAAAAAATGATAGTATTCCTTCCTTAAATCGGCTAGCCACTAAATCAGGTAATTATGTCAGTTTCTAACTTTTGAATAAATGGAGAATAATTCCAAATATCAAGATCAAACCTTGGCCGAATGTCACTTACCATACAATTTCCAAATCTGAAGAGGATTCCTTAATATGCATGTCGAAATCCCTTAAATTCCATGAATTTAAAATCCCGAAACTCTTCCTTTGATATTCGACCAAGAGACATAAAAGAGGTTATTTCCTTAGATCTTGATTAAACGAATTAGAAGAACAAGAATTAATTGTTCTTACCTTAGATCCTTGATCTTTATATTCGATAATTGTGGAAACACGAGAGACCCTTGTAGATTCGGCCAAAATTTGCTATTAGGATTAGTACCGAATTTTTGGTAAAAGAAAGGAATAGAAATTGATTGACCACGATCTTACCCTTTTGATGTTGTAGTTGATTGCTCTTTTACTTAGAATCAACAAAGATTAAACTTTGACAAGAGAAACGGAGAAGAAAAATAGAAGAAGAGAGGATGGTTTTGCTTAAAGAAAATTCTAGAGAGAGGGGAGAGAGCTAGGAAAATTTCGCAAGCTTAGGAAAGATGAGAGAATAGCCTTAATTCTCCTCTTTAACTGAAATTGCTAGACTAAGAGTCCTTGACTTGGCCACTACTCCCCACAAGTGATAATATTATCTTTTAATTATCACCTTATTAAATTAAAAGTATTTAATCCATCCTATATCTCCTCAATTATCTTATTAAGAGAAAATCCTTTACTTAACACATAATTTATCAAGTTTTAACCGAAATAAAACTCCTCCCTTTTCTAGAAATAGGTGCCGTCTACCCCTAGCCTTAGAAGCAAAATAAAACCTTCAATATTTGCTTTCCAAGTGACTCGAACTCAGGCCCATTCCTCTTACACATGGCGCCATTTCCATAAGCCTTAAGTGACACCTTCAGGCCACTTTTCCAAGCCCGATTGTGTGTCAAATCTCACCAACTTTTTCTTTTAAGGCCCTCTTGCCCTTATTTCCTATTTTGGACTTTAGAATTTGTCATTTCGGCATTATTTCTAAGTTTCCTAAAATTTTCGATCGGCTCTATAACTTGCCATTTTTCTTACATCTTCAAGTTTCCAAAATGTTCAGGTTTCCAAAATGTTCAAGTTTCCAAAATGTTCAAGTTTCCAAAATGTTCAGGTTTCCAAAATGTTTAGGTTTCCAAAATGTTTAGGTTTTCATTTTCATGCATTTCCAGGTTTCCAAAAATGTCAAAAATTTATTCTTAGTGCTTAAACTTGTCATTTCATACAATCAAACTGAAAATGCATAGGCCCTATTCAGGATGTTACAGTTCTACCCCCTTAAACAAAATTTCATCCCCGAAATTTCCTAACTAAAATAATTGAGGGTATTGCTGTCGCATGGTCTCCTCTGACTCCCACGAAGCTTCTTCCGTTCCATGATTGCGCCATAGCACTTTAACTAGAGGAACTGTCTTCCTTCGTAGTACTTTCACATCACGTTCCAAGATCCGAATCGGTTCTTCCTCGTAGGATAAGTCTGGCCTTAGCTCCACTTCTTCAACAGATACCACATGCGACGGATTCGATCGATAGCGACGTAACATGGACACATGAAATACGTCGTGCATCCGCTGCAATTCTGGTGGCAACTCTAATTGGTATGCCACTGGCCCAACTCGTTTCAGTACTCGGTAGGGCCCTATAAATCTTGGGCTTAACTTCCCTTTTTGACCGAACCTCATTACCTTCTTCCAAGGCGAGACTTTCAGGAATACTTGGTCTCCCACTTCAAACTCTATTTCTTTTCGCTTAAGGTGCGCATCGACTTACGCCTATCGAGGCTTCCTTCAACCGTGCTTAATTATCTCAACCTTCTTTTCGATTTCTGCCACTAATTCTGGACCCAAAACTTAGCGTTCTCCTAACTCGGTCCAACAAGTAGGTGTTCTACACTTCCTTCCATACAATGCTTCGTATGGTGCCATCCGAATGCTAGCTTGATAGTTGTTGTTGTAGGCGAACTCAGCTAAAGGCAAGTAATCTTCCCAACTTCCTCAAAAATCCATTACACAGCCTCTCAACATATCCTCCAACACTTGTATAACCCGTTTAGACTGCCCGTCTGATTGTGGATGAAAAGCCGTAGTGAAGTCTAGCTTAGTGCCTAAAGCTTGGTGAAGTGCCTTCCAAAATCGAGACGTAAACCTTGGATCTCTATCAGAAATGATCGACATTGGTACTCCATGTAACCTCACAATCTCTGCCACATATAACTTAGCCAACTTCTGAAGAGAATAATCCATTCTTACTGGGATAAAGTGTGCGGACTTGGTCAAACGGTCCACTATCACCCATACCGAGTCCTTCTTAGTAGGCGTAAGGGGAAGCCCACTAACGAAGTCCATGGTAATTCTCTCCCACTTCCATTGGGGAACTTGATTGGTTGAAGTAATCCGAGGGACTTGGCGTTCAAACTTAACTTGCTGACACATCAAACATTTCCCCACAAATTTAGTCACCTCTCGTTTCAGATCGGACCACCAAAACTGTTCCCTTAGATCTCTATACAACTTGATCCTCCGGGATGCATAGCATAAAGGCTACCATGCGCTTCCCGAAGAATCCTTTGTCTCAACTCCTTATCCCTCGGCATACAGACTTTTCCCTTGTAGCACAATACTCCTTCATCATTGATGTCATAGTCCTTTAATCCTCCTCGCTGTACTTGTTGTAACTTAGTACTTAAGTCGTTATCAGCCAACTGTCCTTCTTTCACCTCCTTCAGCCATGTGGGCCTGACTTGCAACTCTGCCAACAAACTTTCGTCATCATACAGACTTAAGTGAGCGAACAAAGCCCGTAGATCCGATACCACCTTCCAACTTAGGGCATCGGCTACCACATTCGCCTTGCCCGGATGATATTCTATCGAACAGTCGTAGTCCTTCAGCAATTCCACCCACCTTCGTTGCCTCAAGTTCAACTCCTTCTGAGTCAATAAATACTTAAGGCTCTTGTGGTCTGTGTAGATAACTGACCTTTCTCCATAAAGGTAGTGCCTCCAAACCTTAAGGGCAAAAACCACTGCTGCTAGCTCTAAATCATGGGTTGGGTAGTTAACCTCATGAGGCCTTAGCTGCCGTGGACGCATAAGCGACCACTTTACCATCTTGCATTAGCACACACCTAACCCCGTGTCACGAGCGTCACAATTACACCACAAAATCTTTTCCGCCTCCTACAGATTAACATTGGAGCTTCACAAGACCTTCTTAAGCTTTTCAAAGCTTTCCTGCTGCTTATTCATCCATTCGAAAGGTACTTCCTTCCTTAGCAACTTTGTTAAAGGCGCGGCTATTGACGAGAATCCTTCTATGAACCTTCTGTAATAGCCTGCCAAGCCTAAGAAACTTCAAATTTCAGCCACGGACCTAGGTGGTTTCCAATCCAACACTGCTTCGATCTTCCTAGGATCCACTCTTATTCCTTCTGCGGATACCACATGTCCTAGGAATGCCACCTCCTTAGGCCAAAATTCGCACTTCTTTGAATTTGGCATGAGCTTCTTCTCCTTAACACTTCCAACACAACTCGGAGATGCTCATCATACTCCTCCTTCGACTTCGAATACACCAAAATATCGTCGATGAACACAACGACGAACCTATCCAAGTAGGGTTGAAAACCCGATTCATCATGTCCATGAACGGTACGGAGCGCGTCAAACCCAAACGGCATCACCACAAACTCGAAGTGACCATATCTTGTCCTAAAAGCGGTCTTATGGATGTCAGCCTCCTTCACCTTCAACTGATGGTATCCCGACCGTAAATCGATCTTCGAAAACAATGCGCCTCCCTTCAGCTGATCGAACAAGTCATTGATCTTTGGCAAGGGATACTTGTTCTTAATGGTCAGCTTATTCAACTGACGGTAGTCTATGCACATACGCATAGTTCTGTCCTTCTTCTTCACAAATAGGACCGGTGCTCCCCACGGAGACACACTGGGTCGGATGAACCCACGATCCAACAGTTCTTGTATCTGAGCCTTGAGCTCCACTAACTCCTTTGGTGCCATTCGGTATGGAGCGATTGACACGAGGTATTAGGGTAGCAAATCTATCCTAAATTCCACCTCCCCGTGCAGGGGTATTCCATAAATTCCTCCGAAAACACATCCACGAAGTCCCTTATCGTCCTAACTCCATTAATACCTTCCTCCTTTCCACCTATCGCACTTACGAAGGCTAAGAACACCTCGCAACCTTTCTTAACCATCTTCTCAGCCTTCAGTGCCGAAACTACATTAGACAAGTAGTTCCTTCTTTCTCTGATCATTACTACCACTTCATCCTCTGGGGTTCTTAGTTCCATACGTTTAGCCGTACAATCCAACACGGCTTGGTGTTCTACTAGCCAATCCATTCCGAGTATAAGCTCAAACTCTCAGAAGGTAACTCCATTAAATCGCTCGAAAGTTCACTCCACGAATCTCTAGGGTACATTCAGAAAGATCTTGTCTACCACTATAGTTTGGCCTAATGGGCTTACTACAGTCATCTGTCTATCAGAAAGTTCAGAGTCTAGACCTAGTGTTTCCACTACACTACTTGCAACATAGGAATGGGTCGAGCCCACATCAATCAAAGCAAAGTAGGGTTTGTTAAAAATAAAGAACATACCGGTTATTACATCCGGTGCATCACCATTTTCCCTCCGGCGAACCGCATAAACCAAACCCGGTTGCCTCGCATCAGCATTAGTAGTACCTCGACCCTGTGTTCCACGGCCTCTGCCAGCACCACTACCTCGGTTACCCGAACCACGACCCCGTTGAGGTTGCCGTCCACTTCTCTGGCTCTGCTAACATTCTGAATCTGTCGATTGCTCTATCTGGTTTCCTTGGAACAATCTTTAAGCATATGGTCCTTGGACCCACACTTGAAACATCCTCCGTCTTTCTCCAACACTCTCCCATGTGCTTCTTCCCACAATGCTCTGGCAACGGCATGAGCGTCGCCTTGCCTGTACCATCCTGTTGATTTCGTGGCCCAACAACCCTAGGCCTCTTGTAACCCTTTCCAGATGGCCCAAATCCTCTCTTGGCTTTATTCCTATCCACAGTGCGCTTAGTAGCATCCTTAATCCCTCGCCACCTTGGCCTTTTCCACCAAAGCAGAGAATTCCCGCTCGATGTGGTGCTATCAGCGATCTCGGATCGTCCTCATCCGTCCTCAAATGGACACAATTCATGCTCGATTGCCACTACCCTCGAGCATAGCGGCTCAACCTCGAATTTTGCCTCATATTCTGCGACAGACTTACTCCCTTGCACCAACCCTAGAAAAGCCTTCCTTTGTTCATCTCAGATACCGGTTCCCACACACTTCTTCCGAAATGCCTCTTTAACATACGCCCGAGTCAAATTTTCAAAGAAGGGTACCATCACAAACAGCTTAACCACCATCGATACGCTTCATCGCGTAACAACGCCACCATCCCTTTCAACTTTTCCTCCGAGTCGATCAAGCTCATCCATGATACGCTCCGTTGCTTCCAACCAAGACTCGGTATCTTGGGTGCCACATTAGATACTCCTCGTAACATCTCCGCTCTATTAGCTCGGAGCCGTTCAGTCTGAACTTTCGATTTCTGAATTTCCCCTGACCGCCACCAATTCCAAAACTCGCAAAGACTGACTGCGACACAGATCTTCCCGTCGAGCCTCGCCGCTCAACATTAACAAATGGGGTGGTGGTGGCGGTGGCATTTCATTGTCGGACCCTTGACCGACCTAACGG
This sequence comes from Gossypium rotundifolium, assembly GCA_025506655.1. Classification (NCBI taxonomy): domain Eukaryota; kingdom Viridiplantae; phylum Streptophyta; class Magnoliopsida; order Malvales; family Malvaceae; genus Gossypium; species Gossypium rotundifolium. Next base: position 14,469,557 of record CP106733.1, read on the forward strand.
GTTCGACACGGTCATCCTTCCTCTACTCGACCACGACGACCACGTCCTCTAGAGCTCATTTTCTAGCGTCGAGATCCGATTAAGAAATTTTATGGATTAGTCATTGTTCCACTTATTTACCAAATGAAGGAGTTTTATGAAAAGGGATTTAAGAGTGGTTCTTTCAGATTCATACAAACACACGCCTTTTCATTCATTCATTCATCCATCAAACAAGTATGAACTTTTGTTCATTCAGAGAAACGTTGTAGTTTTTGTTGTTGTTGTTTTCCACTACCCAGGGGTATTTTCGTAAGTTTGTCCTACAAGGGCATTTTCGTAATTTTTCAGAAGAAAAACGTTCCTTGGTGTTTTTGCCAAAAAGTATTTTGAAAATTTTAAAGTCTAGGGGTAATTTAGAAAAATTTTGAAATCCGAGGGTATTTCGGTAATTTTTGACCTCAGGGGTATTTTGGTAATTTTTCACAAATCAGGATAAATTTGTAAAATTTAATAAATTTGGGGTATTTCAAAAGTTGTAAAAATTTGAGGGTTCTTTTCGAAAATTGTTTCTTCAAAAATGGGGATGTTGCAAAAAAAAATTTTTTTGAAATCAGGGTCATTTTGGTAATTTTGTAAGTTAGGGGCAATTTTGTAATTTTTCCAAAATTAAGGTATTTTGATATTTTACAAATTAGGGTTTTTGAATGTTATAAAAATAATGAAATTTTGGTAAAGCTATTGAGTAGTTGAACATTTTATAAACCAAGGGCGTTTTGGTAATTTCGCCCCTAAGGGCATTTTTGTAATTTTTGCAAATCAGGAGTTTTTCAGAAAATGTTGTAAAAATAATTTTCTCAGATTTAAAAGAAAGTTTTAAAAGTTTGAAAAACTAGGGTTTTGTTGTTTTGTTCTTTTTTTTTTAAAAAACAGGCTAGTTCCTTTCGGGTTTTAGTCATTATGTTTAGCCTATAACCGAGCCCTCTTGGTCGTGGTGAACCAAAGCTACGCACCAGGCGGGATTCGTGTGGTGAGGAGGTGAGTCACGGATCGCTTAAATACCAAGCTCCCACCAAACTGCTCCTAGACATGCGCACAAAGGTTGCCACACCACCGAGCCCTACAGGTTAGGGTGAGCCGAGCTACACACCGTAGGATTCCTCTGAAGAGGAGGTGAGTCACTAGGACTGCTTAAATACCGTGCTCTTCCGGATCCAATCCTAGACATGCGTCATGGGGTTACCACACCACTAGCTCGGTGACTTAGCCATAGGTTGGTTCGGTCATTAAGTCTTATGTGGTTTTGTGTTTGAGTAGTCTAATCCTGGGTTCAAGTTCCTATCATTCTATTCTACGTTCCATGCCTTTTCTACCCTTATATAGTTCACGAAATCACACATAGAGTTAGGGTACTTACACGGTGGATCATGGTTGGAGACTTAGGTGCCATGCCGAAAACACCTTATTTTTCAAAGATAATCATTTGGCTCGCTTTGAAAACGTTTTGGGCCTTAGCCCACGTGCCGAGAGTTTAAAGCTGGCTCGATACCAAATTGAAACACCCACACCCGCCCACGAGCCCTGAACCGGATCTGGTATGTTCCTAAAGTAAATCGGTTTCAAAGAATTTCAGTTACTTAGAGAAAATTTGTAAAAAAATTTTTAGAAAATGTTGTTGTGGGTTGGGCTTAGATTGGAAACCCATTTAATTAATCTTGTAAATCCAATTTTTTAAGGTGACAAAATAATTTTAGGGTTTTAAAGAAAATAACATTTAACTTTTAGTTATAATAGTTCGTAACATAACAATTTAAAGTAAAGCGAATAAGAAAAATTCACTTGGGCCTTATGGCCTTATTACATCAAGTAAAACCCAAAACAAATAACAAAGTCCAAATCGAATAAAATCTTCAAATGGAACATGGCCACCTCGAGGTCTATCGTCTCGGTCAAAATCGCTCATCACCGAAAATATTTCCCACAACGGGTGAGTCAATGACTCAATGTGCACACAGACTAACATTCAACAAATCGAGCATACATGTTCATAAATCAAATTCATATTCATATAAAATGAATTATGATGCAACCCAAACCCAAGCCTATTTGTCCATCCGCTACACACCACCCGTACCTGCCACTCACACCGTGGGGACTACTAAGTCAACCCTCCATCCGCTACACACCATCGAAGGCAGTCGCTGCAGTCGACGTGCTCATCGCCCATATAATTTGTGTCATTAGACACCATATTCAAATAGTGTAATCGTAGTTACCAAATTCGGATAATGTAACCGAGTTACCATATTCAAAATGTTGTGACCGTAGTCACCATATAACGTTAGTGAGACCAAGTCAACACCTTCTTCCCTTTCACATAAATCCAGAATGCCCCAAAATATATATATCATGTATAACATACTTAATTTCATATTCATATACATATATTCACATGTTATAAAATAACATATTTCATAATCCTATCAAGTAGGAAACGTGCAGTACTTTTGTACCACTTTAGGGTACTTAGCCATATTCATATACTTACGATAATCATATAATAAAAATAATTGCCATATGAAATATCGAAAGTTAGTGTGCGTACACACCTGATTTGCTTAATAGATTCCTTGAAATCCCGAAGAACGATCTACCGATCTAGATTACTCCTATATTCGGCCAACCATTAAAATATATTAACAAACTTAGTTGGCTTAAAAACCAAATCCAAGTAGGATTTGTATTACTTACCTTGTTGCCGAATTGAAAGATTGTAAATCAAATGCCAAAAAATGATAGTATTCCTTCCTTAAATCATTTAGCCACTAAATCGAGTAATTATGCCGCTTTCTAACTTTTGAATAAATGGAGAATAATTCCAAATATCAAGATCAAACCTTGGCGAATGTCACTTACCATACAATTTCCAAATCAAGAGGATTCCTTAATATGCCTGTCGAAATCCCTTAAATTCCTTGAATTTGAAATCCCAAAACTCTTCCTTTGATATTCGGCCAAGAGACATAAAAGAGGTTATTTCCTTAGATCTTGATTAAACGAATTAGAAGAACAAGAATTAATTGTTCTTACCTTAGATCCTTGATCTTTATATTCGGTAATTGTGGAAACCTGAGAGACCCCTTGTAGATTCTTAATCTGATACCAATAAAGCGATTAAGCCAAATCTTAATTCCACCTTCTTCCATCTCTTTCATTCCTAGAATCGACTAAACCGTAGCTCTGATACCAATAAAACGTAACACCCTTAACCCGTATCCATTGCTAGATTAGGGTTATAAGGCATTACCATGCATAATACAAGTCTTAACAATTATTAACGGCTCAATAGACATGATCGAATACAACAAGGGTAGTATACTTTCATAGCATGCTTAACATTAATATACATATCATATTTCATTTAGCCACAATTACAAAGAAGTTTTTTTTTCATCGAATAATCTTATTACTATTCATTTTGTAACACATTCATCAATGACTTAATATGCTCATATCCTTATTTATCAAACCTAAACAAGACATCAATTATCAAAACTAAGTTTTCATGTATAAGAATAATTATGCTTTAACCTTGCGTATTCAAATTTAACCTTTGTCTAACTTCCCATACCAAGTACTAATACATCCAAACAAAGTATAGATCCGTACATATTTAAGAACAAAATCGGGTAACAAGATCAAATAAATATCTTCCATAATTCATGATTCATATCAATTTGAATTATACTCATACACTTTA